>OZ038480.1:66593182-66708182 GCA_964036315.1 Acanthosepion esculentum | reverse complement strand
TCAGTTGTGCACCGTCTGTGAGAAAAAGAGCACGATGACTCAAATTATTCCGCCAGAAATTTTGAAACGGCATGCTGCACTGCTTGACATTCGAGCTGGTACTCCACAATACAAACATTTCAGAGTTTTGGGTGTCAATTTGAGGACTGTGCAGACGATTCGGAAAGAGTTGGATGAGTCTAATGGTGATTACGAAGGTCTTTGGAATGATGACTGGTGATGGCGATGTTGTGCCTCCATTCATCTTCCCAGTTATGGTTGTCAGACAATTTCTGCGACTACATCATCCCCTTATATCTGGCCACCTAATTCCCTACACAGCAACGCCCTTGATTATTATGTGTGAAGCGCTGTTGAGCGAAGACCAACAAAACTCCTTGTAACACCAAAGGTGAACTGAAGGCAAGGATTATGGTAGCATTCACCAACTTAAACAAGGAGACCATCCAGAAGAGTTGCAGGAGATTCCGAAGTTGTCTGGAGGCCGTGGTTGAAGCCAATGGCGATTTTATTGAGTAAATTTACTCTTTAGTGTTTGAAGATATTTTTGTGTCATTTTGGTAAATATATTTGTTAAAATGAGATGTCAGTGTTATTTTCATTTTTGTGTAATTTAGACAATTTATTCATCGCACCCTGTATTTATATATATATATATATATATATTATTGTGCGTGTGTGTGAGCTATTTATCTTTCAGATAGCTTTAATATATATATATATATATATATATATATATATATATATACAATTAATTCATTGAGTCTGAAATAAACCTCAACAGAATGCATGGACGGCCGTTTCGTCCTACATTTGGGACTCATCAGCAGTGCGCATCCACCACCGAGAATTGAAACCCTGAAAGTTGAGTTATCAAGCAAACGTCATACCAACTGTTCCAACGGGCCTCGGTGACGAAGTGATAGCAAATCAGACTCAATATAGCGCCGCTCACTCACATATTCCGTGGTGGAACTCAACTGAAATTGTATGTATGTATGTATGTATGTATGTATGTATGTATGTATGTATACATACATGTAAAGAAATAAATATGTATTTATATGTACACTTCAAGTTATATATATATTTATGTAAATATCCTAATATTTATTCCTATGCTATAAACGATATTGCATTCATTAATATTTATAAATGCACATCTATATGCGTTTTTTATATCATTGAATCACATGTGCTACAAGCAAAATTAACGGTAAATATTAAATTTAATAGAGAAAATAAAATGAAAATAGAATTTGTTATTCTTCAAGTTCGGTTAAATTTGTTTCTGTAGTGACAAGTATTTTAAGTTAAAAAACAGAATTTACTTAAATATTTGAAAAGTAAAAATATCGAAAAGTAGAGATATTGGGTAAAGTTCTGCAGGTTTGGGTGACAAAGTTTTGTCATGTTTCCCTTTAATCGAAGCCCCCCCCCCCGACCCCCAAAAAACTATAACAAAACTATGGCAGAGATGATGCGATAACACAGATGTGACTACACGTTTTAACTGCGACAATTTAAAATTACTGGAATTAATGAATTTATTTCTAGATGTGCATTATATATATTTTAAATCAGGTCCTGTTATATCAATAATCTATTGTATGAGAAAATTATACTTTTTCTTGTAACAAGTAATACGTATAGAAATCGCGAAAATATCGGGCAAGTAAACTAATCTCTGTTTATGAACAGGAAGAAGGACAGAAATGAAGGTGGTCAGTGAATGAGAGAAAGAAAGAAAGAAAGGAATTCAGTGAATAAGTTTAAAAGCAAAAGAGTAGAAAGAAAATTTGTATTTCAAAAGTCCAAATATAAATAAACTTTGCATATATGCATCAGTAAATGTATTTCTCCTGCATAGTTTTTTTTTTGTACTGTAAGCAACTGTATTTCGTTTTTTGTTTTTATTCCCCAGTTCTTTTGCTTTTAGTTTCGTTTTTCATTTTGAAACTTATGTTCTGATGTTTTCCTTTGGCTTTAAAGAATAAAATAAAGCGTTCAATTTTCACTAGAATCCTCTATGGAATATATTTCCTGCAGTTTGCATTATATTAAATCTTTCATAAAACATAGTTTCAGGATCTGGTTAATTCAGATTTTGTTTTATCTCTTCAAGTCCGTCCGTCCATCCTCTTTTCCTTTTTCTTTTTCTTATAAAGGCGATGATATAAATTTCTCCTGTTTTTTATGTGAAGAAAGTATGTCGTTTTCTTTGTGTCTTCGTGAAAGTATTTTGATATTCGCACTTAAAAAAAATTGAAATAAAAAGCGATAATAAAAGAGAAAGTACTAATTATCGCTTAAGTTTATTAAGATTAAGATTATTTAGAAAACGGTCGTTAAATTGATTTTCTAGGGTTTCTTTTCCAATATTGAAAATTATTTCCATGTCTTATCGAATATATTAATGAGGCTTTTAAGAATTTACTGTTTGCCTTCCACTTCCAATTTTTCTTTCCACTCATTTAATTTATCATTTACTCTATTTTCTTTCTCACAATTTTTTACACAAAGTTTCTTCATTATAAACCTCGTCTATTTCTCTATACCTATTCTTTAACTTCATTCATCTCCCCTTTTAATAAGCATTTATTTCTTGCTTGCTAATTCTGTCTCCATTTTCTATCAGAACAAAATAAAAAAAAAGAAACACAAAACCCTTTTCTCCGCCACGCTAACCAGGCGAGTTGGCCGATCTACAGAAGTCTTCATAATCAGACCAACCCTGCATTGTCCGCCTATCGAGTTTCACTTCTGCTTCCCATCATGCAGAGGCCGACGGGTTTGTTTGTTTGTTTTTTTTTTTTTTGTTTTTTTACTCTCGCTGTTTTGTACCCGCACGTAGAGTGTCAGTGTTATCAGTCAACAAAAACGTCCATAACTGTTGTATCTCGCGCCTAACAAGCATTCTGTGATTTTGCCCATCTTGTTCCTTTCTTAATCTTCCATCTGTTTAGAACGTTTTCTTTTTCTCATTTCACAATACGCAAAAAGCACCAGTGAATGCTTTCTGATTTTACAACCAATATCTGGACCATCTCTTCTTACTCCTTCTGTACGTTGATGTTAAATCTGATCGTAGCATTTTGCAGAGACGATATCTGTATTGTGTCTGAATAACTGATATCGATGACGCTTATATATAAGCGATTTTATAAGCATACAAATGGGTTCCCCTCACCGAATGAAGAGATGCTATATAACAGATTCGCAAAGTGGCCAGTACTATCCCCTTGGAGTGATGTAGCGATGCAAGGGAACGGCCAGGAAATGGGGGAGTGGTAGTGGTTAGCAGGTAGCACTAGAACGAAATAAGTTTCACATTTCATTACAAAAAAAAAATCAATGACAAAGTCCAAGTCACTTATACTTTAGGCAAACATGCTTTACAAAGAATAAAATTAACACGAATGTAATACGAAATTCCTGGTTTTATTTTCTTGTCTGAAGTTAAATGTCCGAATTTGTATCTTGCAGATGTTATCTGGTCAAGACGCGCCAAACATCCGCCAGACCAGATATACAACGTTTCTGCAGGGAACATTGTTTGTTGGTGTAACGATATAGCCCCTAATGTTTGTCAGATGTTAGATTAGTTGTATTGAATTTACAGTATACCTAATACCAAGAAAGCGTCTTCATATGACTATGGGTGGTGGAGTACTATGGAGTTCGCCTGAGAGCCAAGGGGGCGGCAGTTTGAAAAATGTTTGAGGATCACTGCTATAGAATCCACCGTCAAAAATATCAGTTCTTTACTTTAACGTCATAGTTCTAAATAGTGTACCATTAGAACACTTACCAGATTATGAATCGAGATTGGAGTTTTGGGCACATAACTGCTATGAAATGGTCACATAATTTTCCATAAGATCTGACATTCGGTTATCTATACATATTTTTTTTCCAAATGTCTTAACTCAATGATTACATAATATATTTTTTGTTGGTCTTGCATGACGTCATTCGGGTGACCTTTGGTTTAATTCGTTTAGTTTCGATCCTGTGAATTATTCACAGGAAATACGATGGAAGAACATCTACGTCGATTCCCAAACAAAGGATTTATCCGAAGATATTCTCCCAGTTTAAATATTTGGCTGAAAGAATGCGTTAATTGTCTCTTAATTCGAACATAGCACAAGTAAAGTAAAGACTTCTCTAAGAAGTGAAAACAGCACTGGGAAAAAAACATCGATTCTGTCAGAAAAGCTATTTCATGGGTGTTCAACATTACGGTTGAAACGGATTTGAAAACCGCTGAATATTTAGATGTAACATTAAATCTGAAGAATATAAGAAGAATTGGAAAGTTAAAATATGTTAACGTTAAGTCAGACCACCACAAACGTGTTATTGATAAAATACCGATAAGCATAGGTTGTCGCGCAACTGCTCTTTGGTACATATTTTTGAAAATATAAAACTAGATTATACTCAACGTTACAAGCAGAGGGTTATATTATTGGTATTAAAATATCGAAACGTCAAGATAATTTCGAAAAATACTGAAGTGACAAAAAAAATTGGATTATCTTGTCCCCCTCCCCATTCAATTTACAATTAAATTGGCCCGAAGTTTTTCGCGATATTAAATAATCCCTGTGTATAGTCTATTCTATAAAAATTTCAACATAAATACGATTCAAATTATATGAAATCAGTTCTGTCCAACATTTATTTTTTACAATGACGTTCATTTTGTACAGTACACAAGAGCCACTCGAGGTAGAGGATTACAGAGTGCGAGGCACGAAGACACAAGAAGTGAAAGAAGGAAGAGATTAAGAGGGAACTGGAAACAAGGGATAAAACTCTACCTCTAACGTAATAAGGGGAACAAAGTGCTGAAGGGTAAAACTCCAAATAAAACAAATCAACAATTGTAGCAATCCGGATGATTACCCCTTAAATAGACAATGTTTAACTGACAATGCCGTATATAGGGACAAAGTGGCATTGGCTCGACTGAAAAAATGTGATTGTTTTTTTGTTTTTTTTTAAGTCAGATTAACATCGTTTAGATTGAATAAATATCGTAACAGCGCCGCCCCATCTAAGTATATATCTGGAAAATTAAAGAGGAACAGAAAGTTCATCCGAAAGCACGATGGCGAAAACGTAAGAAAACGTAACCGCTATGTAGGAATTAAAGGATTTTTGCAAATTATATCAAGACGAGTTGTTGCTGAATAAAAGGAATGTATAAATGCCGAAAAGGACTTTGCTGGCAATTATGGAACCCGGATGAAGTCCACATATGGATCAAAATATAAAAATAAAGTTACTCAAATTTAAGAGTGAAAACTACAATTTGGACGAAAGTTAAACTGGAGTAGCATAGGTACTGTTATTTTACAAGTTCTACATTGTATTAAGCGCTATGCCTATATATATATATATATATGTGTGTGTGTGTATGTGTATGTGTGTGTGTGTGTGTGTGTGTGTGTGTTGTCAGATAAATTCATTCATTTTTTTCACTATTTTAATCCTATTATTCAACAATTTTAACAAATCAGTCAATATAAAGCAGTAAATGAAGCTGTAGAGGAAGAATAGAGCTACAAAAACCACAAAATTATGGTAAAATATTTTGCGTGTTAACACTGGAAAAAAACGAACAAATTTATCAACCCAATATCAGTTCTCGGTTCTACTCCCTCTCCAAAAAATCTGCCCAAATGACAAAAACATTCGGACTGAATATTTCAACACTCCTTTACATATATATATATGTATGTATGTGTGTGTGTGTGCGTGTGTGCGTGCGTGCGTGTGTGCGTGCGTGTGTGCGCGCGTTTGTGATATTCATCAGCAGAAATCTTATGGTGTTGCTGAACGAATAAACAAAATGCGTTCCTTTGGGAATATTTTTATTTCTCGAGAAATTAATGATATTCATCCTCAAAGGGGGGAAAATTGCAATAAAAATGGTAGAGAAGTCTAAACTGAATTAAACATAATATACCATATCTCATTTTTATTTACTTCTGTCAGTGACCTAAAATCTATGAAGTTCCCTGACTAATCAAAATCTGCTGAGAATGTCATTTCTAAGATTTAGGCTAAATAAACTGTGATTTGAAGATACGATTTAATAATTAAGTGAGGGTCGTTAATTTACAAATAATCTGTGAAACAATTTATTTTTAAGAGTTACTTTGTCAAGTGTTTTTCTTCAAATGTAAGTGTTTGGAAGATTCAAAATTCTACTCAATATTTATGGGGAAATTCAATATTTATTTCATGGGAGTATGTTTTGAATTGTTAGAGATTGACAAATATCTCGCCTTAACTCTATACGACTGGAAAACCTTGAATATAATTTACTGACATAACAAGTTTTTCTTTTGTCGCCTTATATAGTTTTCTAATCTATATTCCTGTGAAGGAGTTTTCATCATTTCACCCACAAGCAAGGTGATAATGCCACTATAACGTAGGGAGTACGTGGATTGAGAAGACTTAGAATGAGGAGGAGTGAGGAACCAAATGCAACTGGCTTAAAAAAAAACGTAAGATGGCAATTGACGTTGCATTTAACATTTTAAAGATTGTAGTTATCAGGGAAGCAAGGAATCGGAAGAGAGTTCCACAGGTGGTAGGTACGAGAAAAGAAACTGATAAAGTGGAAGTGGCAGTTGCATCAAGCTAGTTCAACAGTAAAACGGTGAGACCTAGTTGCCAATCTAGTCAGTTATGTCCCATGCGTGATACACGCTTAGGAGATCATGTATCTTTCGATACATGACTGACGAGGCAGATTTTTCCCGCAGTAGGTTGCTATTTCTTTCTGGAGTAAACCAGTTGCCATCCAAGGCTATAGAACCCGGTCTGTCCTGCTATTTGCGTATAGCTGGGGTGGGGTGGAGAAGAAGAGGATTCATACCTTTCCCAAGAACGGAAGTAAATGTAATGGATTCGACTGGAATTCTCGGCTCTCCAATTCCGCAATCCGAGCCGCTATCCATTACTCCACCTTGCCTCCCTAGGGCTACACTTATTAAACTTCCAATGCTAGATTGAACATTAGGTTTCGTCTATCTCTAATTTGGACACGTGTTACTTTTAACATGCAAACCTATGTCTAGCCTTAGTTTTAATATAGATCTCAGGTGGCTATAGAACCCGGTCTGTCCTGCTATTTACCCATAGCTGGGAGGAGAAGAAGAGGATTCATACCTTTCCCAAGGGTATTAGCACGTAAGTGAATGTAATGGATAGTAGCACGCTTAAATTCATGTAGTTGGGATACCAGGGGAAACAAGCTCATCGTAACAATTCCTATGAAAATGTTTTTTTAGAAAAGACTGATGGAAGCCACGCCGCGTCGGTGAGAAAGTGACTGGAGTCGAGATGTCTGATCGGGATCGATTACATTACAGACCTGTCTTTGGATTTAGTCAAGAATTTCGAGATGTACAGTAGGAGCACCAGACCAGATATGACAAAATTATTCAATGCATGTACGAATGGTAGATTTATAAATGTACAAGACGGAATCTGACGAGATATTTTCTGGCACAACACAGTGACCCAACTTTCCTTGCAGCAGATGCAGCTATTGATTCGATAATGTCGCTCCACTTCATGTCAGTGGAAACCGTGTAACCTAGAAGGCGTAATGTGATGCTTACTCATAACATATTTCATATTTCATAACATATTTCATAACATATTTCATACTTCCAACAGTTGGTAAATATCATACTATAGTAGAAATGAATAGCAGATATCATACTATAGTAACCCCAATTATTTTCTTCTGGTTATAAGTTAGTTGAAAGGATCAACATTATGGTGTTCCTATAGGCGTCTACTCTGAATAGAAGGGTAGCTTGCAATAAAACTTTAAGTTTGATAATCATTCAGTTTTTTTTAACAGGGTGAAGTGATTGGAATGAAGACGAGTTGCCAAATAAACCGAGGGTGAAAAATAAACGGGTAGGCTGAAAAAAAGCAAAGATTAAACATCTAGGCCGGCCCGACTAGAGTAGACCTTAAATGTAGCTCTGTGGGTTTCAAGAAATTGCACAATTAAGTCTAAATAAATCGCTTACTACTAATATGAAAATCATTTTTCATATCTGAGATATATCTTTAGGAAATGTCATTTGGTTGTGATATGTTAAAGATATTGCGAATAAGGACAAGAGCTGCATCTCGGCAGTAAACATTTTTTGTGAAGTTATAGTATATTTCTGCTCTTGACCAAAAGGATTAAACTCTCTAAAAGAATCATTGACAAAACTAATGTAATGTCTACTGAAGAGAGGACATTTAAAATTGTAGGGTGACGTATCTCGCTAAATTATCAATATTGACTTAATACATTTGAAGTGCCCATTCTACTTAACTATTTTTGATAAATACCGACAAATGTTTGAATTGTGTTAATGTCTTCATGAACAGTTTGAAAAGGGATTTCTCAGCGCTCCAGTGATAAGTGGTTGAAAACATCTTAATACTAGTGTCCAGTTTAGAGAGTCATTTTTTATTTCTAATTATCTCCTGTTTATTTATCAGTTTCACGTTCTGTCATTTAAAATCTTCCTAAATGATTTACATCTATACACAAATCAATCTTTCAATGTCCTTTCAAATGACACGTTATTTACATTAAGCATTATTTCTTTCTTTTCTTTTTTTAAAAGTTAACTCTTCAGGTTTGGCTAAGCACTTTCCTCGTCCGTTTCCCAAAGAAAGGTCTTGTTTTATAGTCAGATGGAAACAGTGTTTATTCTTATCTTAAGCTTGGCGTTTATAGCCGAAATCTGGAAGCAAAATTCTCTCGTCCTAATTTCTATTATCTCACCCCTTCTTTTTAAGAAACCCAGAACCGAAATTCCTAAAGAAATCAAGTGGGGTCTTGATTTTAGGACTTTAACAACCGATAAAGAAATGTCAAAATGTTAAAAGGCTTTAGCATCTTGACACTTCATATTAACGCCATTTTTCAAATTCCGGAAAAAATACTGGTAAATAAATAATTTTTAAATTCATGTAGAAAAAAAAAGATTCTTATTAGCTGATGCAAATGTTCCCAGTGATATTTTTTTTCAAAATGTTAGGGGAGAGTATTTACTCAATTTTCTATTACAGGTGCAATCAATCAATTGTAATAAATCGATCACAAACCTTAGAAAAAAAAATCGAAAGCAAGGCAAATGGGTCGGACGTGAACTTCTAGACGCAAACATCGATTAGTATTTAATACTTTTCTCTTATTAAAAAGTCACCTTTGGCCAAGATAGCTAATTATCATTGAATTATGAAGATAATCAAAAACGAAAATTTACCAGTTTTGCTCCATATAATATTCTTTGGTTATACCAACAATTTTCAAAATATTGAAGAATTAAAACTGGAATCGGTCTTCAAAAAATAGCATACACAAATTTGACTGAAATTTAATTAAAGTGCAGAGAAAGTCAGAAAATATTTTGAATAATGAATCATAATGCTGAGAATTAATATAAAACTTTTGCTTAAACTTAATCATATTTCTATGTTGCTTTCAAGTTCTCGTCGGAATATCTTAATGGAAACGTGTCCATTTGCTTTTCGACTTGCTTACTCAACAGATGAAAATCTTCAAGGAAATGTTTTACAGGCAGTTAACCATGCACTTATATTCCTATTATGAATAATACTTTAAATAGTTTCAATCGTCTTTCATTATTTTTTGCGTACCTCGGCTAATACGATTAAGATCGCTTTCGAGGACAGTCACTAAACCAGAATTTTTCAAACAGTGGCACCTATACCGTTCAGTGTCGATATCTACACTAATTCGCCGTAAAAAAAAGCAGCATAACATGATGAAAAGAGGGCCCAAAACTTAATAAAAACGAAGTTTTATCGTCAAAATGTTTGTCATTATTAAGAGGAAAGACCAAAGTATTTTTTGATTATCTTATTAAATTTTTTCATCCTTTCTAGCACGTTCGAAATTTTTATTAGTAATCTTTTCTTTTTTTTACGTCAGCAGTCTACGTAATATTTACCATTTATTGTTTTAGCGCCTTTTTTCAGGTGAAAAACATATTGATTTGGAAATTCTTGCAAAAATCAAATAATTTTCGGATTTTAATGAAACTTTCAGAACTTATTCACAAACGAATGAAATTATTTTAGACATGTTTTTTTTAGAAAGTTATGGTAAAAATATTTCTTTTACATCTGTTACCCGCTTTATTTAATTTTATAAAAATTTGTGAAATTCGACAGCATGTCTTTTATTGATTATATTAATTAAAAGCAGAATACTTTGAATATAAATCATCGATTTTTTTGTAAAATCGAATCGCACATTTACCGAAAATTCAGCTCTGAATTGTAATGTCCAATAAATCTAAGACATTATTTAATTAGAAAAGCTTTTAATGGCTTTTATGTTAAGGGCACTATTCTCTATAGCCAAAATATTTTTCGAATAAAAAATGAATTTTTACAAGCATTGTTTTCTTTTTTTCAGTTTTACATACAAAATGTGATAAAGTTGTTAAATATTTTAAAATTAAGTTTCAATCCGTGCAGTTTAAGGAATTCTGTTATTAAGTAAATCTATCTTTACAGATCATAAATTTGAAAGCTTATTACAATCTGCGACGTACATGTATTTTAAAAAAGAATTTTACAGTTTTTGATTCTGCATAATTTTTTTCCAGATATATAATGATCGTAAGTGACCATAACGTCACATGTTTTAAGAGTTGTCTCTCCTGGCGGCAATAAACTGACCTCAAATGGGTAAATAAAAAAAAAGGGGTTCTATAGCCTTGGATGGTAACTGGTCTATCGCAGAAAGAAATGGCAACCTACTGCGGGAAAAATCTGCTTCTTCAGTCATGTATCGAAAGATATATGATCGCCTAAGCTCGTATATATATATATATATATATATATATATATATATATATATATGTGTGTGTGTGTGTGTGTGTGTTTGTGCGTGTGTCTGTGTAGTGTGTACCCATTGAGTTTCTGTAACTTGTTTTAGGTTAAGAACAAAGGGGAATTTCCACTACTAAAATATCTATTTTATTATTATTGTCTTTTACAACTACTTACTTGAGTGAACACGGATCTTCCACATTAACTCAATTTAAGACGAATGAGCGTGTATCACGCATAGCACATGACTGACTGACTGCGAACATTTATTGAATTCTCTGACTCTGACCATCATCGCCGCATTTTCAAAAGTTTTATTTTTTTTTAGCGTCCAATTTCAGTACATATTCTAAGTTAATTTTTTTAAATATAATTAATTTATTGTTTTTCAGTGAAAGACATACTGCAATTATTAATTATTTTCTTTGTAGTTTCAATTCTAGGGACGGAAACAAAACAATTAATATTAAAAATAAGGAAAATTAAAAATTAACATAAAAAAACAACATTTCATAAAAATGAAAGCGGTAGCAATCTTATTAATGAGATTTTATATTATTTTTAATTTTTATATTATTTCAGTTGTGAAATTTTTTCATAACTGAGGTATAAAAATAATAAATAAAAATAATACCATAAAATTTCATGAGGGATGTACATAAAAATTACGTACCTCTCTTATGAAATTTATTTTATTGTTAGTATTTTAAATTTTATTTTTCCAGAAATCACCTTCAAACGTAAGGCTATAAAGCTAAAATACCTAAAAAAAAAAAGAAAAAATATTAATAAAATATTAAATTGTTAAAAGTATTTGTTAATTTGTAAAAATTACAGTGTAGTTAAATTAGTTCACTTAAGATTCGAAAAAAAATTTGTCAGTTCTATTCTGCTGTCCAATAACTTCCCCTGACCTAAGCTGTCAATACATCGATTTAACGGTCACCGCAGTTAAGACATGCTTTTTAATGGTATTCTGCTGATGCAAAATAACAAGATTTTTTATAAAAATTTCGAACGTTGATGAAAAAATTTAATGAAATAATCGAAAAAAAACTTTAACTTTTCCTCTTAATAATAACATAAACATTTAGACGTTAAAAAAATGTTCAAAGTTCGGGGCTTTTTTCGTCATAGTATGCTGTTTTTCGGCGAATTAGTGGAGATATGGGTCGCGACAAAAAAGATAGAAAAAAATACGCAAGTGAGAACAAAGTGCAGAATATAAATAACACATCGTTCATAAATCATCGATAATTTTTCACCGAGGTAAGCTCATATATATATATATATATATATATATATATATATGTGTGTGTGTGTGTGTGTGTGTGTGTGTGTGTGTGTGTGTGTGTGTGTGTGTGTGTGTGTGTGTAGTCTGTTCTCATTGAGTTTCTGTAACTTGTTTTGGGTTAAGAACATAGGGGAATTTCCACTACTAAAATATCTATTTATTATTATTGTATTTTACAACTACTTTATTGAGTGAACTCGGATCTTCCACATTAACTCAATTTAAGACGAGTGACAGAAACAGGGTTAACACTGCACCTGATATGCATGTAGCATTGTCTTCCTGTGTTCCTAACTGGAATAATCTGCTTATGAACAAACAAGCACATACCTCTAATTAAATGACATGCTTTCAAATATTATTTACTTTACCTTTGTGTCGGAATTTCTTTTAAATTTGTTTTTCTAAAAGTAATAATTTTATATTCACACGAATAGATAATTCAGATAGATACATGCAATTCCAATATGTGCGGATCATAAGAAATATACATCTAAATTGTCGATGCTAAATAAACGGACAGAGTTGGTCTTTGATTTATTACACGTACGTAGTATAATAGGTCGCAATGCAAAATATGGTTCATGCTGTAGGTCGCAATTAAAGTAAAGTTTGAAAAACGCTGCTCTAGACTGTCCTCGAAACAGATCTTAATCTCATGAGTTAAGTAGCATGATGTCGCCACTGACTCGACGTAAACTTCTATTGCTAGATGTCCAAAAAGCTTTTAAGTCATGAATGGTTCTTGCGTTTAAAAAGAAAAGCAAAAAAAAAACAAAAAAAAAACTTCTATTCCTGTAGTTTGTTACGATAAGCCTATAGTATCTCTACGAAATTCCTTCTCACACATGGTTTAAATGTCTCCCTTCTCTAACATTGGCTATTTACCCCCAAACTAGTTTTTAATAGTTTTTTTTTTGTTTTTTTTTGTTAATCAATTCACTCCAAACAAGGCGATAATGCCATTAAGATGCAAGTGGTTACTAGGAGTGAAAGAGAATGAAAAGATTTTAGAAGAAACCGGAAATCCAATCTTAAACAGAAAATGAGGGATAAACCGCTACTCCTGTTCAAAAAAATGTGGAGATACTTTTATTTTTTATATTGATTAAATATGACGAAAATAAAAGGCTTTATACCTTATCTTATGTCGATGATATTCTAAATCACTTTTAGGTTCTTTACAATATTATAACTTCATAAATTTTACAGTGTCTTGGCTGGATTGATTATCAAACATTCCCCTTGCAGTCTATATATTCCAAGATTTGATGCTGAGACAGTTGGTTAAAAGACCAATTCTTTAATCTTCACACAATCCGAGATTCAATAGGGAGAAATTGCTATCAATAAATTAATATAAATATGCAAAATAACCAAGAAAATTCAAAGCACATAAAGCTAAATCGGGCATTACATATTTTTCAGCTTGCCCTCGTTATTACTGAATGTCACACAAGGACAGGTTTAGAGTGGGTTTAACGACAATATCGTGGGAAAAATTGCCCAATCCCCCTCGGAAAGGAGCATTGTAGGTATTTTTCAGTGCGTCGACGTCGCTACCGAATGTGACACAAGGTCGAGGTTTAGAGTGGGTTGAACGACAATATCGTGGGAAAAATTGCCCAATCCCCCTCGGAAAGGAGCATTGTAGGTATTTTTCAGTGCGTCGACGTCGCTACCGAATGTGACACAAGGTCGGGGTTTAGAGTGGGTTTAACGACAATATCGTGGGAAAAATTGCCCAATCCCCCTCGGAATGGAGCATTACGTGAATTCGCAACGAAAGTACAAATGATACATGAGTTCTTTATGGATGTGTTCTAGGAAACCAAATTCCCTGCATTTGTGAAATATTCCCACCGGCATTGTGACACCAGACAACCTCTGCATTTTCGACAGAAATGTATTAAAGAAATATATCCAAATTTTTCATTTACTTTACTTTATACCGACAAAGCTAATTCAATGTACAGGGAAAATCGGTTATTAAAGTTTTCTTGTTAGTAAGTATTCTACAAACTTCACCAAAAACGATATATAAGAATAAACTTAAGGAATCAGCACATATGCTAGGCCACAAAAATCTCCTGAGCCGTCCAAGCATAGAAATGAATACAATATGGGAACCAGTAATAAGGGGTGCCAGAGAAAAGCAATAATAACAACGAAAATTGCAATATGAGCTCTGGTAAAAAAATATGCAATGATAACAGCAAAAATTGCAATATGAGCACTGGTAAAAATGTTTACTAAAGACATTAGGTTTATAATACCCAGAAACTCATACACAGATGTCCTCAAGGATCATAGTGGGTAAAGGCATTAGTTAGATCCAGTGACAGGACACAAAGAGTGTGTTAAGGCGGTGGAGAACTGATAACTGACATCCATTAGACATGGTACGTATAACTAGAACAGTCTACCTAGCGAGCGAAATAAAGGGTTCAGTTCGACATTCCAATCTGAAGAAGGCCGGAGCGTACAACGGCCGAAACGTTGTGATAAATATGGCAACAAAGATCATCTTTGTTGCCATATTTATAGATTCTATTTAGAGTTGTTCCTATATTACAGTTATTATTAGATGAAAAAATATCAATTATTATTTTTAATGATAGTATTTCTTTCATCTTAGTTTAAGTAGCATTGATGGAAACTATTCAGATCGTCATTCAAAATAACCCAGTCTATAAAGTAACGTGATCTTCTGCAACCACTGGCTTTCGTAGCTAAAGCGGTAGAGCAGCTATTACGTAAAATGGGCTTCCTTAGGGAAAAGTGTTGCTAGTTAGCGTCACGCCAAATACTTATTCTTTATTTTTCTACTCGCACTGTTTACGAATGGCCATAGAATAACGATGTGAATAGTTTTAATAAAAAGTAACGGATATTAAGATGAAAGAAATAAACAAGTCTCTATTGTTAATACGTAACAATAACAAATTAGATTTTAGAGTTTATTGTAAACCCACCATCAAAAACAATCTAATTAATTTTTATTTCAACCACAACCAAAAAAATAAAATCAGGATTAGTCATAGGATTCTACCTCATAGCACTTATGTAGATCAGAATATCTAGGTGAAGAAGGGAAATACATTGATAAAACATTTAGACTTCTTCTGCCCTCGTCATTTCATCCTCAACGTTAGAAAACGAACTTACAAATCAAACATGCCTACTACACACGCGCACATACACGCATACTTACGAATATACATCATCATTTGCGTCCCATATAGACAAATTAGAATTATTATACACTTACATTCATAAAGCAATATTTACAATTTTTCAATTAGACTTGGAATCTGTTAATTTCTTGGAACTTCAAATGGACGCGTCATCTCCCCTTGAATTCGGAACGCCACAAATTATAATAACGTTTGTTTAACTAATCGAATGCATGTGAAACATGATTAACCAATGAAAATCAAACAACACAAAAGTAAAAATACCAGAATTTCTTCTTTTTCTCCATATCTAATTCGCTGGTGAAGTTTTAATAATTTGAAATATGTTAGATTGATAAACGTTTCCTATTTGTTCTTTATCTTACCATGAAAGAAATTCTTATAAAATAATCATTGACATAAGATAAGCAATCGTTTTTATTAATGAAATATTGATTATTTATTGGCTGCTTTTAGAAGATTTCTTCCGTTCTTGACATTTAAAAATTGTTTGATGGAGAAGCTTTTTGTGTGTATCAGTGAGCAAGAGTATTTGTGCCTTTGCACTTATATTTAGTCAGTAAATCTCACTGATTAGTGTGATGCTTTACCTTTGATGTTTCATTTGGTTGGTCATGGTTTCGTCAACAATATCGGATTGTGTCGAGAATTTACTCCTGCAGCCCTTATACCTTACACTTGCACGAGCCATATGTTGTTTTGATCTCTATGTTGAAAATATTCGCCTTGACAATCACGGACATTTACTTAAAGAAGCGAAAACAATCACTGACAATTCATTCTGAAGACATGGAGTCAGGCAAACAAGACTTGGATACCTTCCCAAAACTAAACAAAGTATTAAGAGACAGGAAATTTTGGATAGAAAGAAACTGCTGAATTGCTGTGCAATATCAATCATCCTATATGGTAGTGAATACTGGAGAATTTCCTCACAGAAGAATAAGAAAGTTGAAGCAACAGTGCATACTGAGAATATCATGAACGGAGCATGTGATCAATTAGGAAGTTTCAAGGAAAATGAACAAAAAGGACACAGAATCAGAAAAAAGACAGTTGAAATTTCTGAGACACATAATGAGGAAAGAGGGCTTGGAGAATTTGATACTCGCAGGACATATTGAAGACAAGAGGGGTAGCAGGAAGAGAGAGTAACTTACCTAACGAGCTTGTGTAAATGGATGGCAGAATAGGGACTAAGAGAAATAGTAAGGAAGCAAAGATTACTTAGAGTCACGAAGGATAGTAAGTTGTAAAGAACCATAATCGCCCAACTTCGGAAATAATCATGAAAGAAGGAAAGAAGCATGTTCTGCTATCCGATGAATGTCGGAAAATACGAGTCTAAACACCATTGACGTTAACACCCCACTGAAAAAGAATGCATTATTCAAGCATTGTTCATACGAAAAAGATTCCATTGAAATATTCTTTTGCTCTACACCTACAAATAACTCTTTCTTTTGCAATGTAGTCGGATTGTTTTACTCTAAGTTGATACATTGTTGATTTTCATCTTGAAAAATGCAACTAGAACGAAAAGAAAAAAGATAGCAAGGAATGGTGAGAGATCTGTTAGTGATGTTGATAGCAACGGAATGTGAATGAGTGGAGGAAGGTTACAGTGATAAGGTAATTAGCGTCAGAGAGTGGGATTGGTGGTGGGGAATATCTGAAAAGATTAAGAGAACATGCGTTGTACATTGTCGAAACATGTCTCTTGTTGGCAAGAAGCGTAAACTGTTGAATTACTGATAAAGACCATCGGTTCGGGTTACCTACTTTCCAGATTCTGCCAGTAATCCTGACCGCAAACCCTCTCCCACCATCGTCGTCTTCTTTGCTTTCCCTTATTCTTTTATCTTTAATTTATACTATTCCTACGTTTTGCTCACTCTCTCTCTCTCTCTCTTTCTCTCTCTCTCTCTCCAAGCATTTTACTAGTCAAATCATTGTCTTCTTTCTCTCTTGATTTGTATCCCTCTAAAGTTTCTCTTTTCCTTCTTTCTAACTCTTATGCAAACACTCACATAATATCCCTAAATCACTCTCCGACTAACAACCATCATTAGTTCTTTTTTATTTTCCAATATTCATTTCTTAACCTTATGTATTTCTCTTCTTTCTACTTTACCCACCATTTCTTATTCTTTCATTTCCTTCTACTTTTTCATCTGTCATCTCTACTGCTACTCTGTGTTTCTGTCATTCCTTGTTGCATCTTCTCGCTCAGATCCGACACCCCACTTCTTCTTCTCCAGCTGGTCATTATTTTATCTTTTTTCTGTTTCTTTTTTGTTAATACATTTTTATCAATTGTCTGACTTCTACGGTTATCGTCCTTCATTTAATTTTTCTTCTGTGCCCCTCATATTTTTTCTCCACTCCTTCCACCTTTCTTCCTCTCCTCGTAAGCACACACTCTTTATCTTCTTTCTTATCAGCTTCTTCGTCAAATCCGACACGTTTTTGTTCCTACTGTAATAATTGCCTTTCTTTCTCTCTTTCTCTCTTTCTTTCTTTCTATCTATCTATCTATCTATATTTTCTTCTTCCCAAATTCATTCTTCTTTTCTTGTTCCTCTGCCTTTTTATTCTATTTAATTGTTGCTTCTCTTTTTCTCTGCTTTCCACTTTTCCACAGTAGTAGTAGTAACAGTAAGATTCTTCTTCTTCTTCTTCTTCTTCTTCTTCTTCTTCTTCTTCTTCTTCTTCTTCTTCTTCTTCTTCTTCTTCTTCTTCTTCTTCTTCTTCTTCTTCTTCTTCTTCTTCTTCTTCTTCTTCTTCTTCTTCTTCTTCTTCTTCTTCTTCTTCTTCTTCTTCTTCTTCTTCTTCTTCTTCTTCTTCTTCTTCTTCTTCTTCTTCTTCTTCTTCTTCTTCTTCTTCTTCTTCTTCTTCTTCTTCTTCTTCTTCTTCTTCTTCTTCTTCTTCTTCTTCTTCTTCTTCTTCTTCTTCTTCTTCTTCTTCTTCTTCTTCTTCTTCTTCTTCTTCTTCTTCTTCTTCTTCTTCTTCTTCTTCTTCTTCTTCTTCTTCTTCTTCTTCTTCTTCTTCTTCTTCTTCTTCTTCTTCTTCTTCTTCTTCTTCTTCTTCTTCTTCTTCTTCTTCTTCTTCTTCTTCTTCTTCTTCTTCTTCTTCTTCTTCTTCTTCTTCTTCTTCTTCTTCTTCTTCTTCTTCTTCTTCTTCTTCTTCTTCTTCTTCTTCTTCTTCTTCTTCTTCTTCTTCTTCTTCTTCTTCTTCTTCTTCTTCTTCTTCTTCTTCTTCTTCTTCTTCTTCTTCTTCTTCTTCTTCTTCTTCTTCTTCTTCTTCTTCTTCTTCTTCTTCTTCTTCTTCTTCTTCTTCTTCTTCTTCTTCTTCTTCTTCTTCTTCTTCTTCTTCTTCTTCTTCTTCTTCTTCTTCCATGATGAAATTTTAGTGCCTTCTGTTTTCCTTCGGCTCATGCATCCGGTTAGTCTATCACAGACAAACTATTCCAGCTTCTGTTCACTCCAGACCCTCCGTCCCAGATATTTCAACCCCACCCCAACACTGTAACTCCGCCCAGCCTTATCACCCCCAACCCTTTCTACTCTACTAACCTTGCCAACCCTATCCCTCATCCTCACCACACTTCATATCAGATTGACGTCGACAAAGTGCAGACCTCCAGTAGAATCTTTTACCGAAAATCGGTCTGTCCACATTCCTCAGTCTGCCAACCAAAAGATAACCAATACCTTTGCCTCTGTTTAACTTGTTAATGCCAAGTTCCACCATCGCCGTCAAAGGCATTGGTTCCAAATACAATCTGCTTTTGCTGACGAAACAGAGGCCAACCAAATAAAAACGATTAACGCTGCATTTGCAAGTATGGCGCGCTGAGTAGAGCATAGAAGACGCGCGTATACGTATATATATATATATATATATATATATATATATATATATATATATATGAGAGAGGGAGAGAGAGATAGACAGTGACAGAGGACTCTTACGGAACATTAGTAGAATTTAATGAATATTTTTTAGTTTTAGTGTAATGACTGCAGCTCCCATTGGGTGTCCGATTTTGTGACCCTCATCCATATTAAACAGAGAAAAGAAATATCTATATTGGGCAGCAGCTGTAGAGGTATAATAAATAAACCAGTCTTCTAAATCAGTCATTCGTCCTGCACCCGGTGGATGTGCGCGTGGTGTGATAGATAGGGGGATCTCGGAATGAGAAATCGGAAAGTCGATTTCGAATTCCAGTCGGGTTCGTTATATTTACTTGCGGGCAAATACCCTTGTGAAGATATGAATACATCTCCTCCTCCTCCCATTTAAGGGTTAAATAGTAGGACTTATATGCTGGAAAAATCTATTATTCTCAAAAAATGTTAATGCAATAATCACTCGCAAAAGAATTCTTACAATCCAAAATATTTCTTGGTTTTAAATAACCCATTACTAATTACTTTTGTTACTTAAACGTTATTTTTAGTGAATACATGTATTTGAGTATATATATATATATATATATATATATATATATATATATATATATATATATATATATATATATATATGTATATATATATATATATGTATATATATTATATGTATATATATATATATATATATATATATATATATATATATATATATATAATGAAATGGACTAAGTCTGATAATTATTTTAATATATTTTCTGTTTATACGTTATTTTCAAAGATACAAATATACAAATATTTAAGTAAATGCTCTGTTTTATAATAAACCGTATGAACTACATTTACCGGTCTGATTTGTTGTGGTTATCCGAACATTACCATTTTTATATGTGGAGTCACGAACGCTGTGTCATTGCTGGTTGACAGACACCGTTTAAGAGGAGATAACTCTATGTTGTAGAAAAGTTCTGGGGTTGTGTGTGTGTGTGTGTGTGTGTGTGTGTGATAAAAAATATACATACATACACGCACGAAAAATTTCACGTATGCATAAATATATTTCTTCCACAGGTGTTATAAATACAGTACTCATTGTTATGAGACAGAGCTATAAATATATATTAGTGAATATGCATAATATGCAACGTCGATAGCACGACTCGGAGTTTCATGCAGTTGCTGCAATCTTCAGTTTCAAATACAGTCAGACCGTTAATTCGCGTTGTCGTGGTGATGATTCAAAATTTTGTTAAAAATTGTTTATTTAATTATTGCTGCCTAAAATATTACAATTTACGAATAATAATAAGTTCGAAAGGCGAAGAAATAAAAAATTAAATAAATTTTTTAAAAATTAAATGATTTGAATTTAAATTTGGATCCAAAAGTAAACAAAATATACCGAGTAACTCTCATTTCCGACAAAAAAATAGTAATATCAAATACCAAATTTAATATTCCGGATGGAAATATAAGGCCACAAATAAAAATGAAAAAAAAAGTAATAGGTTGTCGCTATCTAACTAATGTGTTAGGAACCAAGCCTTGTAATTATAAGTTGAAATTATATAAACACACATTATAAATAAATCGAGTACCGTAATATATAGAATTATATGTGTGTATAGATATATAAGAAATGTTATTAATGATGGCTTCTAAGAATATTAATATTTGTTGCATATTATAATATTCCTGTAATCTATTTTTTAATCTCTTTTAATCGGGGTCGACGTGTTTTAGCAGGTCTTGGATATATATATATACATGTAGAGATTAATTCGGGCCTCGTGTTCCGCAGGTTAGGGCTATTTAAGTGTTTTGCTATCATAAGCTTTCACGATTATTTCCTAGCCAATGATTGGGTTTATTATGGTTGTTTTTTTTTATTCGCCAAACATAGTTTGAAAGTGATGCGCAGTTTTTAAAAGTAATGTAACTTATGTTGGGAAGATATGGCTTTCGGGAAAATCTTAACTCGGAGATGTGCATTCCTTAAAGGAAAAATAGAACCACGCTGGCGCTTTTCATGGTCGAGCGGTCTAAAGCACGACTGATTAGATGGTGGTGAATGCAGGTTCGAAATGCCGGTGGGCACATTTCTTATTAAGTTTTCTTGCGTGTGCAGGCCGGTATAGTTTTAAGGTATGTTATATTTATGGGTTAAAGCGCTCAATATCACGAATAGAGCGTATGCAACTATAAAATGACCTGAAGATTGCGTTTAAGCATGAAAGAGACTGTCGCCGCAGATTGTTGACCTTATTGTTCACTTTTATTCATTTATATATATAAAATATACAAGCTATCTATCCACATCAGTATAAATATATACTTGTATAAACACGTATCCAAAGAAGAATCTGCAATGTTATTGGTCCTGACGTGGTATCTTGGCTTCAGTCTCTTTTCCTTACCGTAACTTCCCTGTGTCTTTTGTATAAATACTTTCATGGCAATTGCTCTGATGAAATTTCCTCTATGGTACCTAGATTTATGAATTTAAGTGCAGTACTAGATTGGCAGCAAGGTCTCATCAATTTACAATTGAAATGGCTAGATGTAATCAGAAGTTCTATGCTAACGGTTTCTTCAAAAATTTAAATACAATGTTAATCGTTATCTTCTGTCTTCTTAATTTTTATTCTTTTATTGTCTCTCTCCTTACTAATTTTTTTTTTCATATTCTCTAAAACTCAGTAACCTCTTGCGTCCTAGTGGCTTTATTACCTTGCCTGGGGTGAAATGCTAAAAAAGCAGATAGTTTGTTCCTCGTTAATTTCGATCTCAGATATCTCTTACTACGTTAGTATTTTCATTTATAGTACGAATCTTCATTAGTGTGAAATACAGGGTGTCCATAGAGTTCGTGTGCACTTTAAAAAATTTATAACTTTATTTGTATTTGCGATAGAAATAATCTGTAAAAATGTTATAAAGTTTAATGTATCTAGTTTTAAGTATAGCTAAAATAACTAATGTGATTTCAGGCATTACTGTAAATCAGTTGGCAAATGTTTTCCGTGAACTTCAAAATCGTATTGCCCTTTGTATTGCTAATGATGGAGGACATGTGGAAACTTAAATAACATTTCAATAAAACCTTAAAAAATATAGATTTACTTCTTTCTAATCCTTTTTATAAATTATTTCTATCGCAAATACAAATAAAGTTATAATTTTTTTAAAGTGCACGCGAACTTTATTGACATCCTGTGTATCAGTTTTAAGGAGTGGTTTTCGTTGCTCGCGTTAAAATGTTGGTTCATGGCCGATTAAAGGAAGAAATAAAATCTACAAAGCAAAACAATTACTTGTTTTCTTTTTCATATTTTCTTTTTGCATTTGGTTACTGTTGTAAACTATATTTAGCTAAAATTATTCATTACTCTAGTAGTTTCGCCTTTAAGGTTAGAATTTGTGGGCGCTCACATCGAAACTGCAAGTGACACAAGGTCGCGGTTTAAAGTGGTTTTAACGCATATACCAAGCAAAAATTTCCAAACCCCCTCGGCACTTCCTCTCAGGTACTGTGCGAAAACCCAGTTCACTCCCGAGGAAGAGGTACTGCCCTAGGGAGAAAGCTCCCTGGGGCTTGGTCTAATATTCAAAGAATACAAATCCCAAACAAAAGGTTACGATTTGTTTAACTTATCTATAAGGTGATGATTTGCATATGAATACAACAGAGATGTTCCGAGATATAACAAAAAAGTAGCATTACAAATCATTTTAAATGCAAAAAAACAGCTGCAAATATGTTTGGATTAAAACAAATCAAGTGATTTTTTATTATTCGGCGGGGCTATCTCGGACATTATGATCCTATCATGCCAACCATCACGGTCGCATCAAGGTTGGAAGGTCATTGGGATGGCAATATGTGTCATAATACAGCTGTTCAGTGGAGGTGGTTGATAAGCGACCAATCCATCTTGTTCCATGGCTAGTTGTCCAGAGTAGTACATCACTCGCAAGCTCTTGTTTCGCTCGCCAGTAATGTCCTGCAAAGATCATTCTGCATAAGATTGTAGAAATATCAGGGATAGCTCCATAGAGCTGTGATTTAGTTGGATGTTGTCTCTAGGAGATGTTAAGTATAGTTCTCAGCATCCAAGTGTGGGTTGCATCAAGCTTAGACTTAGGGTTTTAGTTAATGTCCAGGCAGTGGCACCATTCATTAACACCGCCTCTATAGTGGCTCGAAAGAATCTCCGCTTGAGGTTGTCTGGTAGATCGGATTTCCAGGTTACATCCATTTTATTCAAGGTGGCCCCGGCTTTAGCTATGCGAATTTTCATATTCTTTTTCTCGCTTCCTAGATATATAAAAGATTCGAGAGATTTTATTGATTCACCAAAGAAAGTTTGTATTGAACCTAACTCGTTGAAGCTTATGAATTCAGTTTTAGAGGCATTGACATAGAGTCCAACGCTGTTAGCAGCATTTTCTAGATGATGTAGGAGAATTATGACATTGGTAATAGTGTCTGTAGCGATAGCAATGTCGTCTGTATACTCAATATCGGTCAGATTTTTTTTTTTTGCAGGATATCGAATGAGAGTCTGGGGGATAAAATAAAACCTAGATGATGATATTTGTCGAGGGAAGTTCTCAATACGTAGTCAAGGGTGATAACAAAGAGAAAAGATGGAAGGGTGTCACCCTGGAGGACCCCAGCTTTGATGTCGAAGAAGCTAGTGTGTCCGTCTGGTGATCTAACCAAAGATTTGGTATTTTTGTATAGCATCCTTTTGGCACTTACTGTCTCAGGAGAGGGGTGCCATATGCCAGAAGGATCCTCTCCATTTTTCCCTTATCTACAGAATCGAAGACTGTAGAGAAATCTATGCTTCCAGTCAGACGGTTTGTTGCATACTAGGATTTTATAAGTATTAAAATCACCTATTTTTTCACCTACCTTTTCGAAAAAAAAATGATTTTAATACTTGTAAAATCCTAGTATGTAAAAAACCGGTTGACTGGAAACATTTTGAGTATAGCTAAAAAACTAGCCAGAGTTCAAGATACAGAAATCTACCTTTTACATTTCAATAAATGTCTAAAACGTTTGCTGAATCAAAGAACATGACCAATAGAGAGAAACGGAAGAAGATTGTGCTAATGTTTCATACGGAAAGCACCAACCAGAAAATTATCGCTCGAAACCACTACACAAGTAAATAGTTACGCGAAGTCCATTTGCTAACTAAAGCTCCAAGCCAGGCACACTTCATGTTCGTTTATATTCGTGAACACGTGTTGATATGGAAACAACTTGCATGAGGATAGAAAATACGCCAAAATAGAAAAGAGGAGTACGAGAAAGCAGTCGTTTCTTCCCGCATTTATTTAACTTGTACAGCGTGACCAGAATATTTATCTTGATTTATCATTGGTGGACGTAGTTATAAGAACATGCGCAGATGACAATGTATTGACGGTAGATTCGGAAAGAGAAATCAAGATAACCGACGAAAGCAAGAAGAAAGAACTGTTTGCAGACAGAATGCATTGATTACAGTTAATATTGTATTGTTTCACATTAAAGACATTAACACAAGATTTACTTCATGGCGAAATAATCGTTCATGGATTCTGCCAGTTTTATTTTTTTTTAAAAACAACAAACAAACGTCTTTCCTAGTTGAAACACAACGTACATCATCTGGGACGCGTATTAATTATGCAAAAGTTTCTTACTAGAATAACTGAATAAACTTCAAAAATAAATAATCATATTTGCCTTTCTATGCATCAACGAGAATAGAGTAACAAAGAAAAGCGGGAAAAATTGTGTATATGGTTGACAGAGTGTATGAGATGTATTTTTTCTCTGAGGTCCTAATTTGAATATAAGAGAGTGTGCTGAAAAGTTTTCAGACTGACCAACTTCTCAACATCTAACCAAATGACCAAACAATTTTCTTTTTAATTCTTTAAATTCTTGCTCAGGACGAGAACATCTCAGCACCCTTTCGTGCATCTAAATCACACACACACACACACACACACACACACACACACAAACATGCATACATACATATGTGTGTGTGTGTGTGTGTGCGCGCGCGCGTGTATTTTGGCAGCATGTCCTTACCAATAATTAATTAAC
The DNA here is from genome assembly GCA_964036315.1 of Acanthosepion esculentum. Lineage (NCBI taxonomy): Eukaryota > Metazoa > Mollusca > Cephalopoda > Sepiida > Sepiidae > Acanthosepion > Acanthosepion esculentum. The sequence goes on along the minus strand of OZ038480.1, from coordinate 66,682,754 downwards.
CCAATAATATAGTCTACTATTAGCTATGAAACTAAAACAACCAATAACATATCTCCAAACAAAAACAAACGCCATGATGTTGGTTGTGGACAACCAAAAGCGATAGTCAGAAAGCTATCGACTTGAATTCTACTATAACAACCTGGACCCAAACATTAAGAAACTTGCGAGGAAGCAAGAAAAAACTGAGAAAAAGATCAAGCGGGAGATTTCCGTAGTTTTTAATAACACTTGCCTTATATATATATATATATATATATATATATATATATATATATATATATATATATATATATATATGTAATTGTCGACGACGTATTACAGAAGTTCTTTCTATAAAGCAGTACCAATGCAAGTAACCTTACTTTATCTGACAACGACAGTACCGTACTGGAGGTCTCTTACAGATATTTCCAGTTTTTTGTTTTTTTCGCAGAAGATTTTTGATAAATCTTAACACACACACGCACGCACGCACACACACACACACACACACAGATTACAGGGTGTGCTGTGCTCAGTACGTAGAACATCTGCTTTAAGGACACACGCACAAACGCAGGCGCGGCCGTATGCATACACGCTCGCATGACAGCCGCACACATATAAATAGCATATATATATATATATATATATAGGGTAAGAGAGGACACTCACACATACACACAGAGAAAGAGAAAGAAATAGGGAGAAAGAGAGAGGTATACATACACATATATATATTTGGGTAGCAATTTTTCTTTTATACATGTTTCATTGAATGTGACAGACGAGAAAACTCTTATATTTTTTTAAAGTTTTCCCCATGTTTTTACATTTTTCCTTGGCGGGTGGGGAGAAAAGAGAGTGTAGAAATTGTCCGTAATGATTATTGTCCCAAGCGTGAGCAGCCAATTTATTAGACATTTATAAGGGGTTCGTTGTTAATATGTTTTCAATGTTTGTGCTTTAATTTGTATTGTGTGGAAGTAGTAGAATGTCTAAGCTAGGCGAGAGAAATGTGCTTGTGATTTCCTGTTGGGATTTCTTTTAAAGGAACAGAGCCATTAACGCATATAGTTTCCCTATTCAACCTCAATCTCTCTCTCTCTCTCTCTCTCTCTCTCTCTCTCTCTCTATCTATCTATCTATCTATATCTATCTATCTATCTATCTATATCACTTTTTCTCTCTCTTTCTCTCGCTCTTTCTTTCTCATTCTCTCTTTCTTTCTCTCCCTCTATTTCACTTTCTCTCTCTCTGTCTTTCTCACTCTCTTTTTTCTCACTCTCTCTCTCTCTTGCTTTCTCTCTCTCTCTCTATCTATCTCACTTTTTCTCTCTCTTTCTCTCGCTTTCTTTCTTTCTCACTCTCTCTATCTCACTTTTTCTCTCACTTTCTCTCGTTCTCTTTCTTTCTCTCTCTCGCTCTCACTTTCTTTCTTTCGCTCTCTTTTTTCACTCTTTCTCTCTCTTTCTCTCCTTCTCTCTCCCCCTCTCTCTGTATATATATGTGTGTGTGTGTAGGATGATTATAGCCTGCTTACCAGTGCTCTACAGCAACCACTCCATTTGCCTATGTTTATAGGTATCTTTTTAGCTTCAAAAAGAATAAAACCACTCTACATATTCTCTCTCCCCCCTCTCTCTCTCCCTCTCTCTCTCTCTCTCTCTCTCTCTCTCTCTCTCTCTCTCTCTCTCTCAATGTGTAAATATTCAAATATGCTTAGCTTTAGTCTCCTAAACTTGTCCACGATGAACATAGAGGTTTTCTCAGAATCCGTGAAGTTGAATCAGTTAAGGAGGGAAATTTATGTGTTTGTTCAGGTCGCCGTCAGATGGGGTCGTTGCCAACCAGTGTCACAAATTGAAATTATGGAAAGGTTGAAATATTCATGTGTGTTCGTGTGGCCTACCTACACAATACACACGCTTATATTCTACTTTTCTAGTAGTTTTGTAAGCGTGAGGTTTGTAATCAAACCCTGAATGCCAATGGTATACGTATCTATGTGCATCTGGCTGACTATATATGTGTAGTGTCTATGTGTTTATTATGAGAGAGTTTTTTTTTCCCTAAATAGCCGTCTGTAAATTTTTGTATGTGTTTGTGATTTTAGAGTTTTAATTTCTGTTCTGTAATGTGTGGGTGTTGGTCGATTTTACAATATGCCAGCCTGTGAAGGGCTGAGTGTTTGCATATGCGCACATTTCACTATGGGTCTATTTAATTTTTATTTATTTATTTATTTATTGTTCCGGAACAAGTATTTTGTTTTGGTGCATATGTTCCCAGACGATTTTAAAACAGAAATTTAATTTTCAATTAGCCACAATAATTTGCTAACAGTCAAGCATGTTTCCGGACTAACCTTCATTTTTTTATTAGTGTATATAATGTGCTCTTTGGAAAATCTCACTTTCTGCGTACAATTACGTGCATGTGTGTAAACTTCTATGCTTTCGTACATATGTGCCGTGTCCCTTCAGGACGTCTCCACAATTTCCTGTCTTTTGTAGCTTTTAATAAATGTTGTTTTTTTTTATTACTCCTAAACTTTGTTCCGCCATCCATTTACTCAAGCTCGCTCGGTAGGTTACGCGTTGTTTTCTTCTGTCCTTATTGCCTGCATTCTGTCCTGGGCGTATCAAATTTTCCAAACCCTCTTTCCTCATTATCTGCCCTATAAATTTCTACTATCTCTTTCTGATTTTAAGTACAAGTGTCTTTTTTGTGTCTATTTTCTTTAAAACTTCGACGTTGCTCACATATTCAGTCCATGGTATTCTCAGCATCCTTCTGTAGAACCACATTTCTTTTGCTTCAAGTCTCTTCTTCATCTTTGAAGAGTTGTCCAGCATTTACTGCCATATAAGAGGACAGATATTACATAACGGTTTAGTACTCTTTTCTTTGTTTCTAACGAAATGTTTCTGTTTCTGAATACTTTGCTTAACTTTTGAAAGGCATCTTTCGCTATTCCTTCGGATTTCTGTGTCGCACTTTTCATCCACTGTTATGTATGTTAATCCTGTGGGGTATACAGCCTTACTATGTTAGGTGTTGCATTTGTGGTTTCCATAGAAAGTAAGTTTTTACAGGCTGGAGTTAATAGTCCTACCGGTTTGGCATTCAGTGTTCTCTTAGGCTAGTTGCCAACTAAAGCTAAAGGGTCTAGTCTGCCCGGCTATTAAAGCCGATTTGGATGAAACGTAACGGCGTTGGCTAGAATTTGAACTCGACACGCCAGTATCACTTTTCACGCTGATAACCGCTACAATAAGCGCACACTCGCCTGTGTGTTTACTTTAGAAATATTTATTTCTGTGTATACGCTATTTTCTTTATGTTGATTTTCTAAGCGTAGCTTAGATGAGGCACAAGACCAATAGTATGGGGTACCGTGTGAAGATCGAACTCACTATTCAGCCGTAATTGATCTAGCGAGACAAGCTTGCTAACCACGTCGAAATACCCCCAGGCTATTTTCTTTATTTCAGTGAGAATCACACTCACTGACAATGGTCTACGGGATTAGCCTGTTAATCGTTTAATGTATAGTGTATGAAAACAAGAAAAACTCACTTCTGTAAATCAAAACAATAATGTATGAACAAAACAACAGAATTTTTTGACGCTAAACGGAGAATAAAATCTAACCAATCAGCATTAAGCAAGTAATATTTTTAAACTAATCAAAACCATAGAAAGCAGACTGCAAAAAAATAATATTCCTCTAAGAATGTACGAAGAAGATTTTTTTTAACTTGGTTATTCAGATAGCATTTAGACATAAACCTGAATTTAACTTATTCAACACAGTATGTCATCTTTTATCGCACACAACAAAATATTTTATACTTTGATGAATTTCAAAGGATGTATCTTGTAATTTTCTGAAGAACTCCATTTATTTTTTATTTCACGTACCAAACAAACATTTCCGAATCACGTACAAAATAAGTTGGCTTTTTACATTATTATACAGACTTTAAATGCAAAACCCCACTTATATATTTGTGGGATTCACGCTACCCCCACCTTCATTTTGACGCACGCGCGACATTTTCACCCCTTCCTCTCACTTTCGGCCGGTTATAGTAGTAAACCGTTGTCTTAGCCGAAGATGAGGAAGAATTTATTTTTCGCGCGCTTTTGCACTGACGTCACGGCAAATTTGGCTTTTCAAAATCAGTCGCCCCCGTGGTCGTCTGACCATCGGCTGGGTTGGCTCACTTGTCTCTCGCCGGTAACCCCATATATACAGACAGAGACATTTTATTCGGCAAAAAACCTTGCCTAGACCTCATGGCTCGTCGCTTTATCTTAATACATACACGGTCGTCACCTTCATGACAGAAGCTAACATCTACCGAGCCGCCAACTTCCAACCTGATGAACAAGCATTTTTCACATTCTTCGAACGCATACTTTCAGAACTTGTTACCTAAAAAAAGAATTACATACACTCACAATTATAAACTCTCGCAGTGAGTATTTTTTCCTTGCCGTATGTTCACTATGCATTACAACTGACTTTCTGAACCTTTCTTCTCGAAGAACTCGTTCCCGCTAATAGCAATCTTGGATTTTAATTTTGGCGCGGATTCTTATCTTGTCAACTACCATGTTTCCAGTATCTTACTGAAGGTTTTCACTCAAGACAATTAAATTTCATTATTACTACATTTCCAGTAATCTCACTGAAGACAAATCTACTTGGCCTCTTCTTCAACTACATTTTCCAGTACATTTACTGAAGGTCTTCACGGAAGACACTACTTGTTAAACTCTAATAAAATCTATGTTTGTTCTTAACCTTTTGTTGTTTTGCCTGTCTACTTCTTTTCACTTTGTACGTTTGTACGGTGGAAAGAGCACGTCTTTATATTTTCTTTTTTTTTACTTTGTTTGTGGATTCGGTAGTGGAGTGTGTAGTGTCTGGCACAGGGCCTTATTTTCGTAGGCCAGATCTGCACCGCTATCGGGTCCACAACATATTTACAGTCATTTTTTCATACACGTACCAATTAACTGCATCAATATGCCTATAGAAATTTCAGTTGTCTTTTATAAATGTTAAAATGTGTCCTTGCGTTTCTTAAGACGCTATTAGGCTGCGTGAGTAGTGTAACTGTAGAAAGTAGAATTAGCAAGACAATTTCAAATTCCGGCCTAGTCATTTGCACTCACTTTCACACTAATACCGTTGGAAAACGCATGACTCCATCTATTCTCCTCCTAGCTATGGGTTAAATAACCGGGTACATTTTGCTCTCGATTCAGTCTTATAGAAGGAAACACTGAATTCGAAACCGTGAAGAAAGTAATGCGAAACCACTCTACCATGCTTCCAAAGAAATGATGGTAATTCACAGATAATAAAGTAAAGGACTTTGAGGAAAGCCAAAATCGCCTACGTTTTGGAGAAATATTGCAGTAAACAATACCCAACTGCTTATCACTTGTTGCTTACGGATTTTTTTCAGGCTGTTGATGTGAGGACTGAGAAACGAAAAGAGACCCGTATTTTAAAAACATTTTCTGTACCTGCTTTCAGGTAATTTCGGTATTTCATATGCTTTATCGTGGTGTCATGGTTAGCAAGCTAAACTTGTAGATCATTAGTTGTGAATGTGGTCCACCCTGGGTACCCCATGCTTGTGACTACGTACTAAAACTAAGCTACAGTATCGCCAGTCACTACCGATTCGTATTCTTATCATTCTTTCACTCTGACAAATAGGGAACTTCAAAATAATAAATTGTAATGAATTCTAATCAGTTTTTAGTCATAGGTTTTATTGGTTAAAACCTAAGCAGAGTCCAATAGGAATGGATTTTTTAGTTTTGCTTAGTCGACAACAAAGATAAAATATTCAAGTACTTCATAAAATGCTCTTAGTCCCTGTCCGTGTAAGTGGATACCACGTATTAGTAATTAACTAATATGTAATATCTCTTAGCATAGACAGTAGAATTTGAACATTCTACTCCCGTGGATTGAATAAAGGGATCGGTCTGAAATTCCCAATAATGAAAATGCTGAAGAATACAACGTCCAAAACGAAACGCAGATAAGAAGAATTCAAATAACTCCTTGTATAATAGTAATTTCGATGTTTATTTAGATTATCTCGTGTAGATAAAATAATTAAGCACTTTAATATTAACAATTATATTTCTTATCCATTTACCAAATTTCACTGTTATCGTTATTTTTAATATTTTTATGAATAGTTACTTTTTATGTCGTTTTTAAGGCATTACTTTTGTTCAAGGAATTAAACAATACATGTGTGTCGTAGATGTTAAGGAGTATATATTATATTTCCTTCCTCCATTCATTCTATCTTCCATTTTGATATGCTGGTAATAAAGTTCAAATGAGTAATGATGGGACTAAGCACAAGGAAATACATATTTTACCTTTCTCTAGAAAATTTCACTTGGGACAAGCAAATGGAATTTGAACGTACTTGGTAGGTTTAAAATGATATATTATTCGTTGGCCTTTCCTTTCTACACTTGAATATAGATGTGGCACCCCTGATCTTGAATCATTCTGAGGAGACAAGAAGAAATGGAGATGACAAAACGATGTCAAATTGTTAACCATGAATCCGTTCGGTACTGTTTTGAAAGCAATGATACAAAGCCCTTTGCAGCTTAAATTGCTGTCAGCCATCTTGACATAGATTACTTACTCTTGAAGCCAGAGAGAGAAAGAAATGGGGAGATAATCCTGCACAAATCTCCCCCACTATAATCTCAAACTATTTATTTCTTATGGTTTAAACTCCACAAAGTAAAACTGAAACAGAACAGGGAGGAACATTAAAGAAAATACAAATTTCCGATCTTGGAATCTTAAAATGAATATTTCATTAAAAATTTATTTTAAGAATACTTATTCGATACAAGATGATCATTATCTAAGACTTAATACACATGCCACCAGGGAGCATCGGTTAGTGAACAAGTCTCACATAGCATTGTAAGTCGGTATCATCTTTCCTTTGATGATCTTCTACAAGACTAAATTACTTTTAAGTTTACTTTTAATAAATATGATTATATTAGGACGTATCAAAAATATTTTCGTTTTTTACTACCCTTCATATTTTTAAGTGTATGAAAATGTACAACGCAGACATACGTATTACATATGCACAGAGCTTGCAACCATATTTCGTTCACACACCAGTTCTCGTACGATCACTGAAGTTAAGAAACGTCGTGCCTGGTCAGTACCAAGATGGGTGACTGCTTGAGAAGACCAGGTGTTGTAAACTTGGATATGCTGGTGGTATTATGGATAACGACAAAGAATTGGAATCAGAGAACCGCGTTCCAATTCCAGTCTGGTTGGTTATATTCATTTACGCCCTCGGGGAAGGGGTATGAATTCACATCTTCTACCCCCAGGGTTAATTGGAAGAACTTGTTTCAATAAAAATTGTTTTTATCTCCAAAAAATTATTATTACAATCTAAAAATATTTTCTGGTTTTAAATAACCTGCAAAAGGTCGATAATCTGTAAAACAAATCAATACATACATGCAAATTCACAAGCACACAGTGTGTGACGCTCAGAGAATAAGCTATTCTTTGATTATATAGATTCTAATAGATTTGAATCAATGATCTTAATGATTGTTTAATAATAAAGTCAACGTTTGGCTCATTTTGCACAACAATAATGTAAAAGAGGAACATTAAAGTTTTGCAAGTAACCAACATCGACAAAATCAAATTTTGATTTCTAGAAATGTTTCATGAATTGTTCACTCGCCTCACAACAGTGTATGTCAAAATAATTCAAATGAAATAAAATATTAAAAAAAAAAAAAGAATAAATGGGTATGAGGAGAGGGAATTGACGCAAAGTCGTAAATAAGAGACTTGGCAGGGGTGGGCGCCATTTGAGTCAGGGAACTGAATTCGGGATTAGCAGTCTAAGACAACGGATTGTTAGTGTAGATGTTCGCAGGTGGCCATGTGGTTACTGTCAACTGTCGAATCAGGTTCAATCCCGAACATACCCACCATCCACTTCGGTCCCTCCTCTTTTCCGCCTTCTTGTGCCTGCACACATACACGCAAACGTCAATAAATACAAACGAACATTGATATTTACAAACACACGTACTTTTTCTCTCTCTCTCATATATATATATATATATATATATATATATATATATATATATATATATATATATATATATATATATACATATATATATATATATATATACATATATATATATATATATATATATATATACATATATATATATATATATATATATATATGTATATATATATATATATATATATATATATATATATATATCAACAGAAAGACGGATAAAGTGTACAAGAAGAGATGAATTACTCTATTTATGTTCGATTCAACAGATGTGAAAAAGGGAAATATACAAAGATATGTTTATCAACATACGCTTGAGAGTGAATGTTGGGATGCTTCTCTGCGAATGTCTATGTCGAAAGATACTTTTATATGTGCTTGCGCGAGTGCTAACATTTATGTCAGTTAACATAAACAAGTATGCGTGTATACATGTAGAGTAGCGTCCAGTATGAAAGAACGGACGTTTACAAATCAGACATTTCCAGTATTCGCTCGTGATAAAAATCACAGTAAATATTGTCAAAAATTTGTCCGGCGCTGAATAATTTGCATAAAAAAGCAGCAAGGATAGAGAAAGTCCTTGAAACTTCTTACAGTGTAAAGCCAAAATGCACATGTAAATCCAATTAACATTATTGATATTGACACAGTATATTAATATTATGCCAGGCCATGGCTTTTATGGGGTCTTTTCTGTTAAATCACCCCAGAATAAAAAGAATTTTTATTTACTCAAGAGCGAGGCCTTTCCATTGCACTCCAGTTGGGTTGATCTTTGCGATCACCCCAAATGTGGGGGACTCAGTGGTCTCGACTCAGGTCGCTATTACTACGTGTAGGGTCGGTTCCGATAAACAAGCCAAAAACGGATTTTTTTTTAATTGTAAAAAACTCCTTATAACTACCTCGAATATTATCTGCAGTTACGAAATGTGAATAACCCCTTGATTTTTGGCAATTTTTCATTCTGAGTGTTGGAGTTGTTGCGGGGCAAACTAAACAAATTTTGTTTTAAAATTTATAATTTCAAAAGTATGCCAAAAAGTTAATAAAAGAAAAAACAAACTTTGATTTAAATTTATAATTTCAAACGAGTGACAAAAATGTAATTAAAAAAAAAAACTTATTTAAAATTTATAATTCTTGGAGTGAGTTAATATTTGCGATAAGTAACTTTACATTATTTGGGGTTAATTAACAGGCAAGACCCTATTTCTGCACATCTATAATCACAGGGCTTCATTAATTTGTCCCATTGTTCGATTGATTATTTTAACATTTTTGCAATATGACCAAGGGACATTATCTTATATAAAGATGAGCTCGATAGAAGGAACACGTTATTTCATGATATTCATGAATATTTCATGATATCGCAACATTGACTTTGATATCTAACCGAATGAGTACGTCAATATCAGCGTCAGAAAACTGCCCACACACTAATACGCTATGACCTTCGAATTTAACTGAATTTTTAAATCATTTGGAAAGTAATCATTCACATTTACACCGTGACATACTACTTGCAGTCAGGTTGGTTCGTTGGTTGGTTGATGGGGGGGGGGTAACACTCTCCATGGATTAATTAATGCCGAAATCTAAATATTTTGAAAACAATTTTGTGGCTTCAACTAAATATAATTTGAATGCAATTGTATGTCTTCAACTACAGACAAAAAAATTTGTTGGTCATTTTGCTATAAAATGTATTGTTGGTAAATCTACTATAAATATGTATTGTTGGTATTTTTATTATAGAAATGTATTTTTATACTGTCATAGTGATTTGTTTTTTTTGTGTGTGTGTGTGGGGGGCTATCTGTTGCTACAACCCCAGTCAAAGTGGATCTGAGAACAACAGCAATTAAGAGGAGGCTTCGCGTTCCTTAAAACTAGGTAACTCCACGAAATCACTAAAAAAAAAAATGAATTAGCATGATAAAAAATACGCCAAACTTTACGAAAACAAAATTTTATCGTCTAAATGCTTATGTTATTATGAAGACGAAAGACAAAAATTTTTTAAATTATTTTTTAAAATTTTTACTTCTTTTTAGAACATTCTAAATTTTGATTAAAAAAACTTGTTTCTCTTTGTATCACCGGAACTACTAAAATAACATACAATTTTTAGCACATTTTTTTGTATGACACACATTAATTTGGAAAACCTTGCAAAAATAAAAATAATTGTCGGAAGTTAATGAAACTTTCAGAAACTATACATAGATGATGGAAATTATTATATGTTTTTTTATTAAAGTCATGGCAGAAATATTTTTTTATATATTTATTAACCTAAATAACTAATTTTATGAAAACTGTAGAAATTCGATCGCATCGGGTGTAATGATTACAATATTTAAAAGCACAAGGCTTTGAGGAATGCAAATCATGTTTTTTTTTTAATTGGACCCCACCTACCTGAAAATTAGCTCTGAATTGTAACATACAAAACTCAATAAACAAAGATATTATTTAATTTCAAATGCTTTTATTTGCTTTTAGTTGTTTTATGAATATGAACAATATTTTCTGAAAGCAAAAAATTTTTTCGATGAAAAATGAATTTTTAATACAATTATTTGTTATTTCTTTAATTATAATAGATTTTTACATTTAAGTTGTTAAAATATTATAAAATTAGTTAAAAGCCGCATCAGATTTCGTAAAAGTCCTTATGAGATAGATCTTTTTTCAGCGCGTTGTAAACTGTATCGTTTTGACTAATCAGAAGATTCGCAGTAATTAAGAAATGTAATTTTGTGTTTATAATCGGGCTGTAATTATAAAGTACGGAAGACCAACCAGAATACAATTAAGTTGCGTTATTTGAGTTAAGCATTTTTCTCCGCTGTTAAGGCCTTTACTTTTGCGAAACACGTGAGGAGAAGTTTATTTGATTTTTCAATTTCAACTGAGAAGGGTACCTACAAGTATCAGTATCATCTTATGAAATTTATATGATCTTATATTCAATATCAAAATTAATAATAAAATGAATGGAAATACAAATAACACAGTAAAATGTAATAAATATACATAAAATTATAGTATTTTATGTAAACTTCAATTCTTCAATCCGTACTGAGTTGGTATCAGTATATTTTTAATGAATACCTGTAATCAGCCACCTCCCGCCCCTCTCTCTCTCTCCCTCTCTCTCTCTCTCTGCGTGTCTAGTGTACAGTACAGAGCGCTCAATGGGAGCTAGAACCACAAAACCCAAAGTATTGATAAAACCATAGTAACCATCAGAAACTAAAATTCAAATATTGTATTTTTTCTTTTCTTTTTTACTAGTATCCACTCAATACAAGGCTCAAGGACCGCGTAAGGCAGAGGGTAACTGTGAGGAGTTAGTGTAAGAAGGGGCAAGATAACAAGAAAGATCCTTAATTATAGACTTGAAAAGATCAAAATTGAATTAGCGAATAAAATTTCAGCGTTCAGACGGAGACGTTAGAAGTTGATGTAGACTTTAGAAGGAAACCCAATCCTTAACAGGAAACACGGAATAAATCTCTACTCCTGTTCAAAAAACTTAGATGACAGGCGAACACATCTACTCTTATTGAGGATTAAAAATAAATTTAAAAAATAAATTAAAATATAATTAAATAATAAATAAAGTTGAAGAGTTGAGGCGGAGACGTTAGAAGTATAGAATTGAAGTAGACTTTAGAAGGAACCGGAAACACAATCCTTAACAGGAAACAAGGGATAAACCTCTACTCTTGTTCAAAAGATCGGGGGGGGGGGTGAACCAGGTGATAGGCAAATATGCACATGTGATTGTATGCGTATGTGTGTGTGTGTGTAAATAATGAAAATATCTATATTTATATAATGTCTACCTGCTAAAGTTGATAATCGTTTTCAATCTTTGTTTTGTTTATCCGACATTATTCCGACTTAGTCTACCAGCGCGCATGGTTCTGAATTAACTTATTTGTTTCATGTGGTTTTTTCTGGTGCTTGCAAATACATTTGACCATTTTCACTTCTACTAATAAAAAAAGAGCGTAGACTGTACGTGAAGTTTTGTTTTTTCTTGAGAAAAGCGATTGCTTAAATCGTTGTGATACTTCGAGAAACATTCAAGGACGAAGTAAAATTCAAGTGTATGAGCGATGTTCACGTTTGAAATATGGTAAAATATCACTTGAAATCTAACCACCATCAGTCTGACCTTCAACTAGCCGAAATGACGGAAAATTTATATAAAGGTCACCACACAATCAATGACGATCGTCATCAGACACTTGACGAGATATATGAGAAGATTGGTTTGCAGTTCATGCCATGATTTATTAACAGATTTTAAAATAAAACGCATTTTCTCAAAATCTGCCCAATTTACTAATAGGGGATAAAACAAAAAGAAAAATAATTTTTTGAATGCGTGTTACGATATAAAATTGACTGTGTTAAATCGCAATTTACAATATTGAATAACGTTAAACTAAAATAATTCTTAACTTGCAATTGGCTCTGGAGATAAAAAGTATATCTTTAAATATACTTACATTTGATCCTCCGAATATAATGAATTTTATTTATTTCCTTTGAAACTAAAACAGATGTAAGGAGCACAAGGAGTTCGATAGACCAAGTTTTCAGCTACAAAACAGTACTTTCCACAGAGTCGTCACCATTGGCTACGTACTTTTGCCAACGACGATCAAGGGTTCGTATGCCGTGCTCAGAGTGTGTATTGTCACACATGGATGTCACCCATAGTAAAAAGCATTAATTGTGTTCACATATACTGTTTGGCCCACGTAAACATTCAGCAAGCGTCGATGAATGTCAATGGTTGAACATTTTCCAAAATGAAATAATTCAAAGACACTGCTCTTCTTCGTACAAAGTTTGATATCAGACGCTTTATTGCCAAACTATCTATTTAATAGGGCAAAAAAATAGTTTGCTAGCCGGAAGGTTCAACCTCTTTTGCGATACTACAAACATCCAACATAATGTTTCGGAGCTACCTTCTTATAAAAAATAGTTTCATTTATAATTGTTTTCATTTGTAATAAGGGGACAAGGTTCAGGATAAAGGCTTAGTTGCTATCTTTACTAGTTTTACTATTAAATTAGTTTAATTTTCAGAAAATATTGATCCTAAACAAGAAAATGCAGAGTAACATACGATTTTTGATATTTTATAAGTACAATCCAATTGAAAAATTACTTCAGTATAAAAAATAAGGAAAAAGAATAAAACTGATTCTAACTGTAAATGATAAGCATATATTGAATATAGAAGCTGATAACTGATATAGAATCCTCTTTTTATTCTGCGAATACTTTAGTGATTTAATTGGGGGGGGGCTACACATTCACTCATCCTAAACACTGTTTGCAATCATGGTGCAGCAGTGACAAGATACAATAACAAAACGCAGGGCTAATTAGATTCCGACCTTGTGCAAAGACATTATTACGAAAGGGACTCATTTCTATTTGCCTATTTTGCGTCCATCGCATCGCACATCATTAACATTCACCGCGTCGTGCGAGACAATTTTTCTATCCAGAATCTATCTTACATATCTATAAGTCTACCATTCGTCCATGCTTAGAATATTGCTGACACATAGGGTCCGGTGCCTCTGCTATTTACCTTAATAAAATCCTTTATAAAATCCAAAGAAGAATCAGCAATATTATTGGTCCTGATCTGGCGGATCGGCTTCAGTCACTTTCCCACCACCGTAAGGTTGTTTCTCTGTGTCTTTTCTATAAATACTTTCATAACAATTGTTCGGATGAGCTCTTCGCTACGGTACCTAGACTTTTTTAAAATTTAAATGCAGAACTAGACTGGCGTCGAGATCTCATCAATTTACTGTTGAACTAGCTACATGTAACCGTAAATTCTATGCTAACAATTCCTTTTCTCACAATTCTCGCTTGTAGATCTCTCTTCCGGCTCCATACTTTCCAGTCAATGCCAATCACTATCTACTGTCCTACCGATTATTCTTTCCTCTTCTCGATCATTATTAATGCTTCTGATCCTAATTCTTCCACACCCTGTAACCCCTTGTGTTTTTGTGACTTTATTGCCTTGCATGAGGTGATACCGATTAAAAATAAAATAGGGAGTTGGGTACTTTAGTCTCAAAAACGTGTCAACCAAAAAAATGTGTCAACTGCTTTCTTTCAAACTCTTAGAGAAGTGTGCAATTACTTTGTATAATATATATGTAAAAACAAAAAAAAAATAGGTCCTATATATGGAAAAAAAATTTTTTAAGCCCTCCTCATACGACTGTATTGTATAACTATTTGAAATAAACATTATAAATGTAAATCTTTCTTGAAGAAGTAGAACTTCATCTTACGGCATATTTTTAGACTTTACTCTTTTCAGTATAAAGAGGAAATAGGCGAGGGCACTATCATGGATACGGTTGGCGATGAACGACGCGAATTTAAACGATTCTGTCGCGGGAAAATCAATGCTCTGTGAAGGCATGAACCGGCCAAACAAGAAACGGTCAATGGGCAACAGAAGAGGGTCGCACGGATGAGCAGCTTGGGACAATTTCCAATTGACCATCTAATGTAACTCTCTTTGTCATAGGATTCTCAACCTACTGGCTCAGGATGTAACCAATCTGATCTCCTGACCTTGTCACCCTTTTCATCTCATTATGGCAGGTTAGGATAGAGTCAATTTGACCTCACTGGCCTTTGGCCTCGACAACATTTACGCTCCCACCATCAAATCTTACAGCGTTCTCAAGTCGGTGATCATCGGTGTCCATCTCTAGCCAATAGCCTCGGGAACCACTCAAGTGACTTGTCATACGGTTTCTTCACACTTTACATTCTTTCTTTCTTTCTTGCACGTTTTCATCTTTTTCCCCCCTTTCTCTCTCTCTCCATTCTTTCTGTGCTCTTCTTTCTTTATAATCCCTTTGTCATCACTTCACTATTCTTTTCCCTATTCTTTTTCTTATTGTCATTTATTTCTCCATCTCCTTATTCCCCAGTCTACATACTCGTCTATCTTAGCCTTCTCTTTTATATTTCCAACGCCACGATTTCTTTCTTCCTTTCTTTTCATTTCTGACTCCTCCTCTTTATTTTGCTACTATATTGCTTTCTCTTCTTCAATTTCATCTTTCCGTATCGTTCCCCTTTACCGTCTTCTCTCTTCTTCCAATTCTCCTCCTCTCTCTACTCGACATTATGTTCTCTCGCTTCCCTGTCTCTTTCTCTCCCCCTGTTTTAATCCTTCTCTTTTTTTCCCCCTCTTCTATCTCACTCAATCTTTCCTGTCTCACTGTTCCGAATACAAATTTCATTACATTTTCTTTTGGTTCGACGAAGATGTTTCCTTTCTTTGTTGTTACTTTCTTGTTTAACTGATTATCTCTCACGAGTTCTCTCTCTTTTTCAACCCTTTTCTCTCATTATTTCTCTCTCCTTTTCTCTAAACTCTCTTTCAGCTGAACATTCCACATCTATCTATCTATCTATCTATCTATCTATCTATCTATCTATCTATCTATCTATCTACCAGTGGTTTATATGCATTCCTTTAACACCCCCTCTCTATCTTAACTGCAGTTTTTAATTTCTTCCTCCTTCTAATGCAATTTCTCTTTCTAAAATAATTCTCTCCGTTTTTCATTTGTCTTGTTTCCTATCTTTATTTCTTGTTTCGTTCCTTTTCATTTCCGAATTACTTCTGTTTTCTTTCCTGTTTCCACTATGACTCTTTTTTACTCTCGCATTACGATTCGACTAGCTACTTCATCAAACACAAGCACACACATACTCTCTCGCTCTCTCTCCCTTCCGCCATTTCTTCAACTTGATCTGTACGAACTTGCGCTTGCTTTCTTTTATTCTCTTCTAAAGTTATAAAAGAAATGTCGACGTCGGCAAATGGCATTGCCTTCCTGAAAGATTTCAAGCTTTGGCCTCTTTCACGGCAAAGGCCACCGAAAATTTTTCGAAGTGACGGGTAAGGCCAATAAATTACACCTAAAAAAGAATGTCACCCTAAGATAGATGGAGTTTCACAGACCGGAAGAAAATAAGAAGACAAGACATGACATAATGTCATTTTTCTGGATCATTCAATTCGACTATAGTCCTGTATACTTTAGGATTTCAATGTGGATCATACAAATCATGTTGATCTACATGCTTTTAGTTGTACATAAAGATAGGCAGAAATATTTTCAAAGAGCAGTTTTGATACGGCTGTCAAAAAGCGACAAGAGAGGATAAGGTGTATTAATCTATTTATCTCTTCATATATGCTCATCTTTGTCTATGTGAATATATTTATATATTCTAGTCTGTTCACATCCACCTATCCCAGGCTCCCTATCAAAGGCTGTTCATATCTATCTATCTAACTATCTATCTATCTATCTATCTATCTATCTATCTATCTAATTGTTTTTATCTATCTTTTCACGTCTGTTCATATCTATCTATTTCTTTATCTGTTTATATATTTTATCTGTTCATCTCTCTCTCTCTCTCTCTCTCTATATATATATATATATATATATATATATATATATATATATATATATATATATATATCTGTATATTGATATATCTATTTAGCCATTTGTCTGTTTTTATATCTATCGATCTGTGTATCTATCTGTTTCTCTCTCTCTATATATATATGAATCTATCTATTTATATATCTATCTATTCTTTTATGTGTTTGTTTATCTATCTATCTATCTGCTTGTTTATATACTATCGATCTGAATCTCTATCTATTTATCTATCTGTTTGTATATTTATCTATTTCCATTTGTTTTTTATTTATGTATCAATCTTTTTCCATATGTTCATATCTATCTATGTATATATCTATCCATTTATCTATCTCTTTGTACGTTTATCTATCTATTTCAATGGGTTTTTTCTCTGTATCTATCTTAATATCTATCTGTTTGCATCTTTATCTATCTATTCGATGTTTACCTACCTCTCTATGTCTCTATGTATCTATCTATCTATCTATCTATCTATCTATCTATCTATCTATCTATCTATCTATCTCTTGCTTTCTATATCTTTCTATCTCAGCTTGTTCATTATCCTTCTAGAAAAATTAAATAAAAAAACTTAACCACAGTACCTGTGGTTAAGTTTTAATGAATCTTGTAATACACACACACACACACACACACACACACACACACACACACAGATATATATATATATATATATATATATATATATATATATATATATATATATATATATATCTTTCATTGAAAACAGCAGACAAGGAAAATTTAATTAATCTTTTATTGAGTTTTTCCAGCAATCTAACATTTTTCCGAATGCATGAAAGAAAGGTTGCTGCTCAAATACGCATCAATATATACAGAGAGTGTGTGTATTTATCTATGTATATATGTATATGCATATATATTGCATGATAATGTACCACTCGCTGTTGGACCTCTTAAGTGACCTGTCTTTGGCAGAGTATGTAGGTCCCTTGCTGGGCTAAGGAGCCACATTCGTTCAGCACATCAGTAGATTTTCTCCAAATAGATATGTAGTAATGCCCGTACTCGGACACGAGTTGGCAACCACTATATATATATATATATATATATATATATATATATATATATATATATATATATGTATATGTGTGTGCGTGTGTGTGTGTGTGTGTGTGTGTGTGTGCAATATTATTGCGTGTGTGCGCGTGAAGGCTTACGGCCATATAATGCTGAAATATTAGTTCTTGTCCTATCACTGAAGTTAAGCAACGTTGAACGACGAATGACCCGCTTGGGAATACCAGATGCTTTAAGCTTTGGGTGTGAGGTTCGTTTAATGGTTAACGGCTCGGAATAATAAATCGGATAGTCAACTTCGAATTCTAGTCGGGTCCGTTGCATTCAATTATGCGGAAAGCTATGTGTTTACCTCTTCTCCCTCCAACTATGGGTTAAATAGTAGAGTTTGTATCGAAAATAATTATTATCTCCCAAAATATGTTAATACAATATTCACTCGCAAAAAATGAATTATTCTTAGAATTCAAAAATGTTTCGGCTTTTAAATAACCTACAAAAGGTTAATAAGCCGTAAAAAGAACAAATCAATCTTATGTGTGAATAAAAGATTTCTTTTTTTCAGACACGGTTTACAATAACAAAACATAACAAAAGTACCTTTACAAGTATTTTCACTGAAAGATATATTAGAGATATAAATATACAACTCTCTCTCTCTCATATATATATATATATATATATATATATAGAGAGAGAGAGAGAGAGAGAGAGAGAGAGAGAGTGAGAGAGAGAGAGAGACTAGGAGACGTAATTCACACTATTAATAAAAACACGGCATTTACTCAGACATGTGTATCCACTAAAATAACGTTTAGAGTAACAAGAAATATATATGTAAAGGATCACCGATTTTATTTTATATAGATGAGATTAACCAAATCTAAATGTGTGCATATAATTAACTTCTGGTAGATAGAATGATAGATATTTCATAGATAGATAGATATGAACAAATTGCGGTAGATAGGAACAGGATGAGATAGATAATTTCAGTCATTCATGTATATGTATGTTAACTTTGTAGCCTCCCCTTGTGGAGTATAGAGCCACAACCTCACGACTATTGTGGTTTGTGTAGCAAGTAGGTTTTTTCGGGTTGAAGTTGCAAGACTCACCTCCAAGCGATTTTGAATCCAAAATTTTCCTTCTAAACTGGTTACCAATCTAATCTAGAAAACATTGTCTACACTATTATTCAACCATTGCGTAGTTCTAACACTTAGGGTTTTGTACTTTCCACCTTTAACTAATTTGCATATATTAATAAATTAAAAGGCTTACGGAGAAATTCAAACTTGCATCATTCGAAGTCTCTCTCTCAGTGCTTTTGCTCTTTAAAATATGATAATATACTTATCATTATTATTATCATCATTATTATTATTATTATTATTATTATTATTATTATTATTATTATCATTATTATTATTATTATTATCCGATTTGTAATGGTCGTCATATTGTTTGTTTACATCTTGCAGCCTTAGTTGTCCATCTGATTTGGTGTGCTTTATACAGATTGGCCACAGAAAGCACCAAAGCCTAGCAAGGTTCAGTTACGCAGCATTCACTGCCATTTTTTTATTAAGTTTCCTGAATGCACAGGACAGTAGACGTAATTCACACGGTTTAAAAAGGATGTCCTTAAAAATGGGTAACCAGTAAAATAGCGTTTAAAGTAATAAGAATTAACGTCGAATTAAAAATAAAATCCATTAATTCTATACAACTCATTTATATATACCTTGTAGACTCCCCTGTAGAGTATAGAGCCGCAGTCTCACCACAGGTGTTGCTGTCGTTTTCATAGCGAGTAGGTTTTAACGAGGTGGAGTTACTAGTCCAACGAAGAAAAGTTTTTGAATTCATAATTGTTCATCTCCTATACTTGTTAGCAGCCCAAGCTAGAAAGCTCAGTCTACCCCAAAGCTGAGAGCAAGAAAATAGTAATTTATATCCCTTTCCCAAGGCTGGAATTTGAACTCCCACTTTTCATACTTTTCATAACCGCTACTCCACCAGCAACATCTTCATTCATTAATATTACGTATATAGTCTTTACATGTATAAATATTTATGTACATATACACACGCATATATATATATATATATATATATATGTGTGTGTGTGTGTGTATGTGTGTGTGTGTGTGTATATATACATATATATATATATATATATATATATATATATATACATACATACACATATATATGTATATGCACGGTCATAAGTGAACGGATGAATGTGCACACGCGTGTTTGTTTTATTATGTTAGTGTGTGTTCAGATAAACTTCCATTAACATTTATGTGTATGTGACTATCCTCATGTAAATATATATGTGTTTATATCTGTTATATGTACGAGCATATGTGTGCCTGAATGAAACAGAAAGAGTGCAGGATAAAATTAGAAAGACATGTAAAGTCTATTTCAGCTGTAAAATAATGGAGACTTAGAAAACGTTGGGACGTGTTTGGGGAAACTCGTAGCGCAAATAGAAAATAAATGATGTCAAACATTGGTCAAGATGGCGTCGACTCTGACATTATCTGATGACAAGGAAATGGTGCGGGCCTCAAAGCAAGATGGCATAATCGGTGAAAGAGAAAACACTGCATGAATAGAAGAGAAAATCGGTAGAAAGAAAGAAAGGTCGGAAAGGAGTAAAAGAAAGAAAGAATGAAATAAAAATGAAATAAAGAAGGAAAGGAGTAAAAGAAGGGAAAGAAAGAGTGTACACAAAAACAGATGAACGATATATAAAAACGAAGAATTGAAGAAAGGAAAAAGAAAAGAAAAATTACAAAAAATAATTACAACCAGGAAGACGAAAAACGAGAAATCTGAATCTAAATTTTAAGAAAATGAAGGCAAAAGACTAACCAAAGAAAGAAAGAAAGAAAGAAAGAAAGAAAGAAAGAAAGAAAGACGGACGGAGCAGTGCGTAAAAAAAAGCTTATAAAATTCGATTGATGAATTTGACTGGACAACAGAACATCAAAGAAAGCATTTCTGAAATGTTTTATTTCGGTTCATACAAACGAGAAAAATATAGCGAATTGTCAGACGATAATGCAAACAGTATGACGCGCTCTAAAGTTAGCTGTAAAACATTATGTCGTTCAGGGAATTCTGGTTAATTTATTCTAATTTTTCTGTGTTCTTTCGTTTCATTTCTCTCTCAACGAAAAATTTTTGATCTAAGAAATTAAAAGAGAAAAATTACTATAATCTCCTTCTCTCTATAATTGGAATCGGAAATTCATTAGCGTTTTCACATTCTATTCTTTCTTTTTTAAAACGATATAAATAATATCAGATCGAGATATGTATGTAATGTCGATCTCGTGTAAAAGTCGAATAGAGTAATTTTACAAAAAAATCTACAATTTCCTTTAAATCGCGTGTAAAATTCGATCTCATTTTTTAAAAGTTAATCTAAGATTGTAAAATTGTATATGAAAAAAGTTAACGGATACTCTTGATATTTTCCCTAAATAGCAAAGTCTGGATTTTGGTTCTCTGAATAACAGTAAACAATTAAGTAAAGAATGAACAGAATTTAAAAAGAAAACATGATCAACCATCAAACTGCTGTGAAATTCTTAAATACATAATAATGGTCTGCCTATATTTTCTTAGATGAGATATTGTAACATTGTTCGGATTGTTTTCCTCATCTTTATTGCTATTTTCACGACATTTCGGTCGTTGTATGCTCCATCCTTCTTCAGGTGATATACGTTGGAATCACGGCCCAGTAGATAAAAGCGTTGGTTTAAGTAATCCAGTGACTTTACCCAAAGTGTTGTGAGTTCAGTACCTGGTCACAGCAGAAGTGAACAAATACTTGGAGAGTTACTAAAGGGAATTAACTAAAACTGAGATATCCAGAAAATGCATGACACGTGGAACTAGAACAAGCTACCCCCAGTTCGGAATTCCAACGTATATCACCTGAAGAAGGCCGGAGCGTACAAGGAGCGAAACGTCGTGAAAATGACAATAAAGATGAGGACAACAGTCCGAACAATCTAAATAGTATAAACAGACACAATAATGATATACAAGAAAACTAGCAGCCAACCTTAGCACAGGAACGAAGTAGAAAACAGATTTGAAACGCAAGACAAACACCTCTCAGTTATCTAAGTAAGAAGGTCCTCGGGTTAAGTCGGACCCGACGTACAGCGTTTCGTGGTTACAGCACCATCTCCCATAATATGTCGTCACGCGGTGCTATATGAGGAAGACGGAGTTTTTTTCACCGACTGTACACTATATTCGAATGTGCTACATTCGCTATATCTCGTTTGTGTCATTTTCATTGGATCTTTTGTCATTCATTACGGCTCCCAAGTATAAGGCAGACTCATAGGTGCTTATGTAAATGAATTCCGACCAACGTTGAAAATCAGTTTACGTCGCACCTTAAAAACAAATTTCCGACGTAAGTCGAGGACCTCCTGTATATTCTTTTTCTATTTGTGCTATAAATCTATTAAAGTAACTGAAAAGTTCCAAGTTTATATTAAATATCCGATAATGCATAAACTAGATACATTTCAAAGTTATTGTTGATCCCCAAAGTTAAAACCTGAATATACATTTTTTTTAAATGCTATTGCACAAATATATGAACTATAAAAGAAGTAGTGTAAAATGACTTAATGACAAAACTATTTTAAAAAACTGAAGAACCGAAATGCTTTTGAAGAATTGGTTCATTACAATTTCACTATAACTAGTTACAAAAAGCAGTAAGCTATGAAAGCCAGTTTCCCTACATAATTTCCTATTCCCAAGCATTTTAACCTGGTCTTATTTCTGGTATGAAGCCTAAAAGAAAAAGGTAAATTCGATCCAAGGTTAATTGATAAACTTTTTAGTATTTCTTTTTCCTATTTTTCTGTTATATTGATCTGCTCTTTGCATGCCTCATTAAATGCAAAGGTCAATATTGATTCACGAAACAATGGACAATTAAGCTTAATAAACTAAAAAAAACTTCAAACATTATCATTAAATGTGAAAACAAGATAACTTAAATAAATATAATCATCTTCAAATTTCTTAGAACAATCACTGTCATTATTATTATCATTATTATTATTAGTAGTAGTAGTAATAATAATAATAGTAGTAGTAGTAGTAGTAGTACGAGTATTTATTTCAACTTATTTCTCTTTTTTTATCACAACTGTCGGTTGAGACTACGATAATTAAGTAAACAGTACAGACCGAAAATAAAGTTTCCGACGAGATTTGAACTCATGCTTTCCTTCAGCATCAAAAATGTTTAAAAAGATAATCGATGCAGTAACCATTGCTGGGGTAATTATTAAAAAAAATAAAATTTGAATGCATCATCTGTATGAAATCAAATAATCTACTTAAAAACGTTTTCTTCTTATTTTTGCGAGACAAGCAAATATATAAAAATAACATTTGATATCGGTTATACGTTTGTCTCAGAAAAAATCTCAGATATCAGGACCTGGAGAGGTACAATCCTTGGAAGAAATGATTAAATGCCTTGACCGTGACCATGGTGTAACAATCGAAATGTCTCAAATGTTGATAGGGCGTGTCAAACAACAACCAGTCAAACATAACAAAAAAGAGAGAACATTATTCAGAAAGAAAAAGAGAAGCTTAATGCTAAATGTTGATGGCTGACGAAACGAGTAAGTCGAGAAAGAAAATAAAGGAAGACCATATTTGCATATTGACATTGGTTTTCTATTTAATTTTGAATGTCTTGTAAAATGTACATATCTATCATTTGAAAAGCTCTCTTAGCTTATCATTAACTGGGACATTTCGAAACCACATAATTCTTAATATATATTAAACCTTTTCTTTCGTATTTACAAGTACTTACCTACACATTTGTTTATCTTTACAAGAATCAAATTAGGCCCAAAGAAAGTATTGCTGCCATATCTGGTCTGGAGATGCTCAATCCTTACTTCCTGGACTTGATAGAGTTAAAAATCGTTAACGTGTTCGTGTGAGGGAAGGACTTATTCTCCATTCTGAAGTTTCTTTTCCCCACAGATGCAATGTCACATGCATATCGTTATTTCTATGGCAAATGTTCAGATAAGCTTCATTCTTTAGTACCAAAAGTCCACGCTATGCCACTTCCACAGAATCGATTCACCCTCATGTCCTCCATATTCCAAGTGTAAGAAGAAAGTTCCATCCAGGCAGCTTTGTCGCCAAAGCTGCTATTTTGTAAAAGAAATAAAAAGGATTCTCGCGTGAATGCGTCCATGGACACCACAATCTTCACTTCTTAATAGTCAAGAGTCAATCGCTTTCTCTCGTCCTTATCCTACCACCTCATTTTTCACTCATATCTCATCTCATTCATCATAACTACTTTAACAGTAACCTTCTACCATGAGTGGCTCTCGGGTCTTGTATCAGGTGAACTTCAGTATTAAAATTGCACAAAAGCCTGCACTTACTTGCATACAGTTATAAATACGTTTATAAACACACAGACATTATTTCTCTGGCTCCTCTTTCTCTCTCTCTCTCTCTCTCTCTCTCTCTCTACATATATATATATATATATATATATATATATATATATATATATAGAGAGAGAGAGAGAGAGAGAGAGAGCGAGAGAGAGATAGGAGTCAGAAAAATAATGTCTGTGTTTATAAACGTATTTATAAAAAACTTCATGCCGAGTTTTAGTCGTTCATGTTCCAACACGTTAGAACACGTCAAATTTATCGACAGATATAATATGCTAACATTTTTGATTAGAGCATACTTCAAAAGAACTCTTGAGAAAGAAAATTTAAAATTACTTAATTCGTGTCAATTTTGTATCGCTTTAAAAATGGAAGATTATAAGGTGCATTTTAAACACTTGATATATATATAGGCAAAAATGCCTCGCAATCAATAATAAAAGGTATGTGCTGTGGACAGTAAAGGTGCTTTAGCTGAAAGACCTGCACGGAAGTGATTCGCTAAGTTTAAAGTTGGTGATTGTAGCCTTATTGATGAAGAACGACGGGCAACCTCCACCCCACTCCAGGTGACGATCAAATGAAGACATTCAATGAGAATAACCCACGTTACACAACGCGGGAATAGCCGGAAACACTAAATTTATCAAAATCCATTGGATCGCATTTCATCTGTGATTTCCTGTATAAAGGAATGAAATTTATGAATGAAATGCACCATTATTTTTAAGCAAATTGTGATAGGTTATAAGAAGTGGATCGTTTACAACAATGTTCAACGAAAGATATTCTGGGGTAAGCGAAAGGAGCCAACTTTGGCCCCCTCAAAAGTAGGTCTTCAACCTAAAAAAGTTATGCTGTGTATCTGGTGGGATTGGAAAGGAATCATGTACTATAAGCTTCTGCCAAGTAACGTCCAGAATTGGCAAACAGGAAAGGTGTTGTTTTCTATCAGGATAGCGCCAGACCTCAGCAAAAATTGTTGCAGCTTGGCTGGGATGTGTTACCCCACACGCCATATTCACCAGAAATTGATCCTTCGGATCTTCATTTATTCAGGTCCTTGCAAAATAAACTCAATGATAAAAATTTAATTTTTTTTATGACATAAAAAAACAACTTTAATGAGTTCTATGCCGAAGAACCACCGAAATTCTAGGAAGATGGTATCTTTAAGTTGAAGGAAAAATGGAGAAAGGTTGTGCAACAAAATGGTTCATATTTAGTTGAATCAGTATTTAATTGCATAATTTTGTTTTGTTTTTTAATTTCTCTTAAAAATCGGTATGAACTTACCGGATAACCCAATATATATATATATATGCAGAAATATAGTCTTAAAGTGTGCTATATTTATGGGGTAAAGTGCTCAATATCAGAGATAGAGCGTGTGTAAATATAAAAGTGGACATGGAAGTCAGCACTTAGAGGCGACAGTCTGTTTCATGCTAGTGCAATCGTCAGGCGACTAGTGCTGTTATTTTTCTCGGCTGTTTATATAAGGGTCAGTGGTGCATTATGGGTAGTCTATTTTGGCGGTTACTTTTACCGGAAGTCGCTTATTTGTTTATTTATTTATGTCAAATTATTTTGCTTGTTTTTTTGTTTGTTTTTTTATTTTTATTTTTATTTTTTATCTTATATATTTATTTATTTATTCTTTTATTTTGATCGGTGTTTTTGGTTAACGTAGTAAAAATTTGTTTATATAGCTTATTGTTGGTAGTCTATAATGGCCGCCATTTACCGGAAATCGCTTGTTCGCTTATTTATTTGGGTCAAATTGTTTTGCTTATTATTTTTATTTTTATTTGTATAACAGTTATAACTTTCGTCCGTTCTTTTGTTTTGATTTTATTTCGCATATTCTAACAGGTGTGGTTTTGTGATTTGTTTGGAGTAGTTTATTTTGCTTATTTTATTGTTGTTTGTTTATATATTTATTTATTTTTCTATTTTAAGTTACGTAGTAAAAATTTGTTTTCATGTCTACATTTTGAGATTAGCTCGGATCTTTTATTTAATAATTTATTTTGATCTGGGAAGGTAATGATAGCTATTTTTTCCTCCAAGCAAAGTTTGCAAGTTTTTGATAGGTTGTTGTAGGCTGATGATTTTTTCCTTATTTTCCAAGATATTTTTGGTGTGATGTGTGTTTTGTTTTTTATTTCCCAGATATACTTAGAAAGCATTGTGCTGTTCGCATATTTACTATTTGTGAAAGACATTTTGTGTACATAATTTCTTTGTTTCCATGGTCCTTCGGTTACTCCTATGTATACTTTTTCTTCATTATCTGCTGATTTTGTCGTGGCTTGGTAGATTACGTTGTTTTGTAAACAATTACCGTTTAAGGGACATTCGTTTTTTATTCTGCAGTTGCACGTGGGTTTAATTTGTTCGTGTGGTTTGTTAATAATTTTTCTGTCGTGCTTTTTTATTATTTGTGCCATGTATATATATATATATATATATATATATATATATATATGAAGAAATATAGTCTTAAAGTGTGCTATATTTATGGGATAAAGTGCTCAATATCAGAGATAGAGCGTGTGTAAATATAAAAGTGAACATAGAAGTCAACACTTAGAGGCGACAGTCTGTTTCATGCTGGATGCAATCGTCAGGTAACTCTGGTTGCCTGACGATTCACTTTTATATTTATATATATATATATATATATATATATATATATATATATATATATATATATATATATATATACGTCTTAGAATAAATCCTAACGATATATTTGTAGCCGTGTCTGTCTCTCTCAAGCCGACCCCTAATGGTCCTATGCGTCGCCATACATTAAGACTACACGCAACTAATTTATCTAGATTTATTATTTTAAATAGATCCGAATTAGACGTGTGGAATTTTACAATATCAACATAGCATCTAATAATCAAAACAAGTACATATTTCACTGATTTTATTTATTTTATTCATTTTTTTATCTGTAACATAATTCGTACTTATTTTTAATTTTATAGCATAATTTCAAAATTCGTACATAGTAAATTCTTTTTCATATTATTTTAATCAAATAAATATATTTTTTGTAACGCACGTGTACAATTTAGTGTAAAAATTCGTGTACCAGTGTAAATTACTAATGTTTTATGTGTTAGAAATTAACGAGTAAATCGCCATCATATATGAATGTATATATATATATATATATATATATATATATATATATATATATATACATACAGTGTAATATAAGTGTAATATATATATAAGAGAGTTGTCAAGACCGGAGAAGAAGTCTCTTATATTCGTGTTTCTCTTATATCCGGGTTTGGTCTATTATATATACATTAACACAGGCTCTAATTTGGGACCAGAGAAAATCTCTCTTATATCCGGGTTTCCCTTATATCTGGGTTACACTGTATATATATATATATATATATATATATATATATATATATATATATATAGATAGATAGATAGATAGATAGATAGATAGATAGATGAGAGAGAGAGAGGCACACAGCTTTTTTTTTGTTCAAATAAATGATTTTCAAAGGAAAGACAGAGATAAAAATCATGATTTTGATGTTGAATTCTTATAAAAATGATTCAGTTGCTTGTAAATAAGAATGCTCTCATAAACAAACATGAAATTGCTTGTAAATGGATTGCTCTTCAACTTCCTAGACGCCTAGAAAGCGGAAGTCTGTATTCAGAGGTGAATAAAAACATTCAGAGATTAATGAAGCGAACAGATTTCATTGGATTGAAACTAGTACGGTCAAAAGAGTGCTACGATGCGAGAATGAAAAATATATAAATTATATACACGCATACATATACATGTACATTTGTATTAATTTAAATGAAGCCACAAAATTAAATTACCTGATTCAGTGTAACTAACTAATATCTAATCTGGGAATTAATATAGGAATTCCAATTACTACTACTAATGAATTTTTTAAAAGTAACAATTCATTCAGTATAGTTTCGATAAAACCTAAATGTGATCCTGAAATTACTCTTTTAATTTATCAACTAAGTCTTGTTCTTTATATCTGTATATGCACTTAGCGAATAATGACTGAAAACTGAATGATAATGTTATGTCTGAATGCACACTTAAGTGAAAAAAATGATTTTTAAAAGGAGATGCAATGGGGGGTTGTAGTCAGAAGTACTGCATTAAGTTACCTAAAATATATTAACTTAAAGCGTGCAAAAATATCCAGATTGATTTATAAATGAATAGAATTTCATTCACATTCACATGAAACAAAATTGCTTTCATTTAACCACAATATACAACCTTTTCTGCCTGCCATCAAGAGAGCAACACACTACGCCGTCTTGGCCTCAACTACATCGAATCATTAGCTGCATCTATTGCAGAAAAGTCAGGAAATAAAAGCTGAAATTCTAAAATCTTACCTCATATTCATCTTTTGATAAGCCTAAATGTTTTCAGTGAACCACAAAAACAACGGAATTGGCCTTGGCGTTCCAATACTTTTGGAGATGACTGTACACACAGACACACACACACACACACACACACACACACACACACACACATATATATATATATATATATATATTGTACTTGTGATAAAAACAACGAAATAGGATGACGCTAAATGAGTCTCAGTTTTATTGAATACTTTAATGCTTATATCCAAATTTTTATGTTCTGTGTCTATAAGAAGCAGAAGTCAAAGCAAAATTATGCATTTACTGCTGAAAGAAGTGCTATATTATAAGTGGAATGCGCCGATATATTTCCCGCCATAATCTTTTACGGTGGGAATGACCGGGAAACGTTTAAAGCAGCGGAAACACAAATCACTAGACTTGACTCACGGGATCGACCAAGCTGAATGACGGACTCGTTTCTTGACATTTAGTTTGGTTACTGTTACGCTGATCCCACCAGTACATTTCAATCTTCGCATGAGTATTCCGATAGTGTGGCTGACCTAAAGCGATTGACGTTCCGGTTTCCATCTCATCGTAAAAAAAGGTAAGTTTTATTTCTATTTTTAATTCTATTATTATTTATTTATTTTGCACTAGTCATTTCTTATTAAGAATAGTCAAGATGTCTGCCAGAAGAACAAGTCACCATCAGAATTGAATTTGTACCTTCTCTCAGACCGTTTATACCTAAATTACATAGCAATCCCGACCGTAATTCTTTTCCCGGATTGTATATATGTAATTAATGGAGTAGCATTAAATTCATAGACAAAGAAAAAGTTTATGTTAACATATAAATATTTTTTGTACAAAATAAATTATTTTTTATCATTAGGTTGCGGACTTTCTGATGTATTTGAAGAGGTGCTGAAATGTCCTCAGCCGACCCACTCTTCCCAAAACTAGATTAATGACCAAACTATAGAATATTTTAGTTTTCAGTAACCCCGTCTCATGCGCGTGCGTACACGCACCCCATATATATATATATAGTTCAGTATCAATTATTTAATGTTTTAAGAAATAATTAAGATAAATTATTGCTTGAAAAATTCGTTTTGCGATTAGGTCCTGTAGGTTATCTCAGATAAAAAAAAACAACAGAAAAACTAATGTTTTCGAAAATTGCTTATAATCAGTAATTTGGACATTGAAAAAAACAGATGTCTCAGTTAAATTAGCAGCCGATCCTTACTTAACCAACACAAATTGAAAGGAATAGACTCAATACAATTTTACTATGTTTTTCATGTCTACAGTCGTGCTTTTCATCCGCGGGGTTACGTTGTAAGATGCCTTGCTGAAGATGCCATTAGTACCAAACACCACATATAATATGATTCTTCCTGGACATAAGCACATATGATCAAGTTTATTAATTAGGCAAAATAAAATATTAACAATAATAATTAATAATAATAAAAAAATTATAACATTATACAGTAGTAAATGTCATGTGACGGATAAAGATTTGCTCTTACTATAGACTTTACCAAGCTTTGCATACGATATTTTCATTGCTTATTAAACCGAGAACTTATAGCTTTTCATTTAAGGAAAGCTCATTATGAGTATTCTTTGGCAGATCCGAATTATCAACATCACTCTTCTTGCACTTTGGAGCCATCATTAAGTAAAACTGAAGTCCGAAATTGACCGCGGATATATGAAATTATGGACTGAGAATCTGCGAATACTTTGAATATTAATCAAAAACCGATTATGTAAGTGTACGTTTTTCAAAGTTATTTTCATCTTTTAGATTTTTGTAATACTGTGTTAGTAACGTCTGATAAGAACTGAAAACAATCTTTCATGCATCAAATCATTGTTTCTTGACTTCTGGGTTCTATCAAATTAACGCCGACTGTGAGGCGATGTTGCTTTTCGGGAACTTCGAACTTTCGATCTTCTTTTTGCGAGAATATAAGGGGGGGTCTTTCCCCCTCGAGAGGCGAGTTTTTAATATAATTTCCTCGGGTTGTTTTGCGTGTGTTTATTCTAAGATCAGTTGAGATTACTTCTTTTTTTATGTCAGAGCAGCCACTGGCATCCTTTGAAGCCCGATTCTGCTATGAGGTCACCTTATAGGTTAATCTTTTGAGGCACCTAGTTCTTTTGATGTTCTCATGTGATACGGAATACAAAGCTTACTTTGATATCTCATAGGGTGACCACAGATCCACGCCTCTTAAATCATATGTCCGTCATAGGTATGATCACAAACTACATTCGGCAGCAAGGCCTCTGACCGGGAGGTTTTGAGGAGCGTGAACTTCCTCTTAAATGCTGTTGTTCTCAGGTCCACCCTAACTCGGTGTGGTAGCACCTGTTTGGGTCTCAACTATGGGAAAATAGTTAACCTCCAAACTGGGATTAAAACATTATGAAAGTATAAAAATTTTATAAATTAAATACCAACAATATATTTTCATAGTAAAAAGAATAAAAAAAACGCATTTCTGTAAAGAAAAAATATTACCAAAAACAAAACCAAAAACTACCAGCAATACATTTTTGCAAAAGAAATTACAAAGGCTCCTAAGAAAATTAAATTTCGACATTAAATGACCCATAAAAAGTTGATATGCCGCTAAATAAACGATTAAATCATAGGTTCTTGATTGACATTAAATTTGATTAATACCTCTGACATTTAATTATTTTTTTAATCGCTAGAACGAAAAGAGTTACAGACAGAGACGGGTGGGGCGGAATAAAAAAAACAGGATTCAAAGAGACAGAAGATGGTTGGATTGATATTGCATTTAAATTTTTGAAGATATAAGTTGACAGGTAAATAGGAAACCCAAAAAAGATCCACAAGGGAAAAATGCGAGAGATAAAACTATTATCATAGAATTTATGGTTGCAAGTCGAAACTTCACCATATCTGATGTACAAAGAGGAAATATTTTTGTATTTATAAAATCTTATGCATATTAGCTATGATTAATATTAGTTCAAATTACCTGTAGATATTTACTGAGCTTAACGACGCACAGAGAATAACTCAAATTCTGAATGGAGTAGTCGATGTTCATTTTGGGAAAGACATTAATCCAGCTCATTTACTAGGGCAAGTCAGGAATTATTTCCTGTCGTTGGTATCATGTAACCCAGTACAACCTGTTATATGTTACTTGGAAGAGAAAGTGGTACTGTTAAAGTAATGCCATTTACCTGAGAATATCATGAAGGGCTCAATGGTTGTGATTTACTAATCTTAACTTCGCCTGGGATAGTAGGTCATTTAGTGAGGATTGAACTCAGCCCATTAGGTATGGAGAATTAACTTACAAATCCTTATTTCTCGGCAGACACAATTTGTGTATCACTACCCCCCCCCCCACAAAAAAAATTACGATTATTGTTTATATTTATTTACAGCAATTTTACCAATATGAAGAAGAAAACCTGTAACATAACTGAGATATCAACCAATTCTGAATCATTACATCATTTATTTATATAAAGACATGCAACACATTTTGTACGAATCTCGAAGTGACATCTTTTTGACAAGCGTAATTTTTGCAAATTTTGCAGATCTAAAAACCAACCCACATCCTACAGAATTTATGAGTTACATGTAAACGTATGGAAGTTCATGAAGTCCTGCACTGCGCATGCGCAAAGGATAAGATTGAACATTGTGCATGCGTGCGCGATTGTGAAAAATAGATGCTGTCCACGTGACGACGACTTGAAATACGGCTTTCGCGTGTGTTTGAACAAACCAAGAAAGCATGTTTACGGTGAGACGAACAAGCGCGAGTCAGGTGGAATGTCAGTCTTTGACCACATAGCAGATTTTCAACAATGTATTGAGCTAGAAGTATATATATATACATATATATATATATATATATGTATATATACTAGAGAAGCTACGAAAATAATTAATCCTACACAAACTACAACAGATACAAGGAGCACAAGAATACCATTGGATAGAGCAAGTTTTAAATACAAATACTATTTTCCACATATTAGCATACTGCGCTCGGAACCTGGCATGTCATGCGCATTACTGTAACCACTGCTGAAATGCATTAACCACTGGCTAGCTCAAATTCATTCTTTGGTGTCCAAAAACGTTCAGTAAGTGTCAGTGCATGTCGACGGAAAGAGTTTAATGACACACACTTATGCACCGTGCACACTTTCATATCAGATGAACATAAACTGAAAAATATAAAGATTTTCGAGAAGATTGTAAACGGAGAGGAGATGCTGCCAAAATACACAAATGTGTATGTGTTTGTATGTCCTCCATAATTTCCGTTAATTTCCATAATGTTGCAGGTTTTTCTAAGATTTTCGAAGGTTCTCGGATTTGAATTTTAATACATTACATAATTTCTTTAACGATATTTTCTGTTTAGACAGCTATAGGTTTTTCTTGGTAAGTCTCGTCATTTTGATGAAGTTCTTGAAGGAACGAAACGTGTTGCAAAAATATATTTTCTTGTTTTGTCATTTCAATTTACTGATATATATATATATATATATATATATATGTGTGTGTGTGTGTGTGTGTGTGTGTGTGTGTGTGTGTGTGTGTGTGTGTATAAAATTCTGTTGGTGAATAAGTTTGTGCTCGTCAGTGTGTAGTTTTGATATAAACTACACTGATCGAGGCTGCACATACATATGGATGGGAACAGCTGAGTAGTCGGTCGGTTGGCTAAATTTGATCTTTTGATGCCCGTGTGCATCAACACATAGGCGAGTGACCTTTGAAACAATATCCATAGATTTACTGTCCGATGATCGATTTCTTTCATGCTTTCTCTTACGCGTATTGTCCAATCGATCTATCATCCTCCCGACATAAATATACAGGTAAGAATGTGCTCAGTTGAGATAGAAGCAAAATAGATCCGTACTGATCCAACTTTTATTCTTAGGTGCCTTATACAGGGAGAGAGTCTTAATAATTTGGGGGGAGGGGGTCGGAATTTTTTTCAATGTGCAATAAACGGAGTTACTTAAACGCGAAGGCAGAAATTCACTTAAAGAGTCAAAAGATTAGCATATAGGAAGAAACTATTTTAACATTAAGTTTATCAAACGTGATAATACTGGCATAAATTTTTAAAAAAAGAAAGTACCGCGGGACATTATTTTATTAAACAATACAATCATAATATCACGCGTGTAAAAACTTAAACCAACTATAATTCGAGGGTGAATCGAAAAGTAATGAAATTTGTTTTATTATATATAAGAAATAAGGAACACAATCAAATATAGTGATTTTCCAAGCGTAGCTTAGATGTGGCACAAGGCCGAAAGTATGGAGCATCCAGTGGGGATCGAACTCACAACTCAGTCGTAATTGTTCTAGCGAGACAAGCTTGCTAAATATTACACCGCCTCAAGGTGCCCAAACACAATCAAATATATCGTATATCAAGATATAGCTATACATCACAAGTTCACATCCCTACTTCTCAACATAGTCAGGACCTCTTTCAATGGTAGTGTTCCACCTACGAATGAGGGCGTGTGTCTCAGCTTCGTAAGACTCAGTTGGCTGCTGATACAGCAGTTTTCACTTCTTCATCACCACCTGATTTAGAACCTTCATACTTCCATCTCTTTGATCCGAAGAAAAAGGCACCGAGGAGTAAATGTTATAGTGGTGATGAAAACATGAAAACCGCTGCAATGACTTGGCTACATTGGAGGTGGTGACTATATTGAGAAGTAGAGATGTCATCTATTATGTATGGCTTTATATTGGTGTAAGATATGTTGGGTTTTTTGTTTGTTTTTTCGGTTGTATTTTTTTAAATCGATTTCTCCCCAAGCAAGGCAGTAAAGCGACTGAGACACAAGGGGTTACTGGGTGTGGAAGTGTTAGAAACAGAAACATTGCTAAGGCGTAAAGAAGAAATAAAAGTAATCAGGAGGACAGAAGATAGCGATTGACATTGCACTGTGTCTCTCATTTCTTATTCCATAATCATTTAACTCACCCTCGTAATTACTGTTTTCTTTTTGAGCTCTGGGGAAAAAACGAAATTAGTCAAAAGGATGGTCTTAATAGGTTCGTGAGGCAGAAAATTTCCTCACTAGAATTAAATGCTTCTATCCTAAAAGTAACTAAATCGATATGTTATCTATATTTCTATCGATTTGCGCATCTCCAAAATTATGTGTGTATAGAATAACTAGACTCTTTTAAAGTTAACAATGTCTGAAACATTTTTTTTACGGATATAACTGCTCGGGCGTGCGGTACGGAACATTTATGGCGCCACTCACTCAATCCAAAGCTCAATCACTGGAAAGAAAGTGACCTAACCATCGTTGCTCATCATACCCGAGGGTCCTTCACTGACAATGTGAACATATTGTACATCACCGTCGCTACCTTTGGATGGATGGGTGGTTGGCTGCTTCACAGAGGCACCAGTAATTCCTTTCAAGAAGCTCACCACCTAAATCATTGTACGTTTTCATTTGTTTTGCCAGAATGGAAGCTGCCTTGTGAATGCTCTTCATATTTCTGAAATGGAAATGAGAAAGCTAAACTTTGGCGTATGTTGCTTAACATTAGGTCGAGTGGTCTTCCACTTATCGCCCGTGAAATATGTGTTCTCAAATACTTGGCGAACTCTATACATATATATATATTCATCTTGTTTACCATACAATTAAAATGAACTAATAAAATCAATTTTAATACACACTTAATATCTCAAGAATTAAACATAACACATACGCCATAATGTATATACTTGACGTCTGCAGGACCAATGAAAACGAAACAAACATAGATTTAAAAAATTGATAAACACATAAACACTAACGCTATAAAATATACACGTGACGTCTATACAACCAATGAAAACGAAACAATTTAGAATTTCAGGATTAAATCGCATTATCTCGTTTTCTTGTGTCAAATTCAGTTTGAATGGGAGTAAGGATATCTTTCACTTCCAAACATTTCTGATGAACCTAAAAAATAGCGAAACACGCTAAATATATAAAGTTATTCGTACTTGTCAATCATATATATATATATATATATATATGTGTGTGTGTGTGTAAAAATGTGTGTGTGTGTGCGCACGCGCGTGTTTTGTTGAATAATATCGACAAGTTCTGCCTATTCATTATTCCCAGATAATTTAAAAAATACCGTCCTCCTGATCAATCCAAATTCGTTAATAATTATATTGGATATACTATAATATGCTTAACAAGAATGCCTCACGTTACATTTCTCTGGCCATTGCTTAATTAGGTCTCATTTAAATACACACGGTGACTTACCAAACTCTATCCGCAACATACACGTTGATAATACAAATATAATAGTCTCATCCACGTGTAAAAAAGGCTAAAAATAATGGAAGCATTATTAATGAAAAAGCGAAAACCAACACTCAATAATATCAACTATGAATATGGTCACAATGTTCTGAACGTGTTTGGAAAATAAAACATTCCTATACCTCGAGATACATACATAAAACAATCTATATATTCAATTAAAAGTAAAAATTGCCCAAATACACAACTATATATATATATATATATATATATATATATATATATACACACACACACACGCATATGTGTGTGTGTGTGGGTGTGTGTGTTACATCCAAAACGAAACTGCTTTCTTTTAATCGTCTGAGAGAACCTATTTTACTTTCCATCAGCATGGTTGATGTTAACCTCAAGGAGACTGACTCATTGCGTCTTCTCGGACCAATGTTTTCCGCTGACATGAATCAATTGTTAGGACTCTGCTAGGAAAGGTGCTTCACTGTGTAGTGCTAAACAATCTTTCTCTTCAGACACTATCTTAGATATTTATAAGTTTACCATTCTTCCGTGCACCGAATATTGCTGCCGCATCTGGTTTGGTGCTCCTGTTTTATATTTAGAGATTCTTGATCAAATCCGAAGAAGAATCTGCAATGTTATTCGTCCTGGCCTACCATCTCGGTTTCAGTCACTTTCCTCCGCCATAACGTAGCTTCTCTGTGCTTTTTTCTGTAAATACTGTCATGGAAATTGTTCTAATAAACTTTCCTCTATGATACCTAGACTTTATGAATTTAAACGCAGTACTAGATTGGCAGCAAGGTCTCACCATTTTACAATTGAAATTGTTAGATGTAACTGTAAGTTCTATGCTGATAGTTTATTCTATCGCACTTCTCGTTTGTGGACCTCTCTCCTAACTTCTTGCTTGCCTTTTAACTTTGATCTTCAAAAACTTTTAATGCAATATTAATCTTACAGTTGAGGTGGCTATATGTAACCGTAAATTCTATGCACACAGTTTCTTTTCTAGCACTTCTCGTTTCCGGTTCCATGCTTTCCAGCCAACTTTAATCATCAAAAGTTTTAATGCAATGCCAATCACTATCTACTGTCCTTCTGACTACTCTTCTTTTGTTCTCGCTCCTTAGTAATGTTTCTGTTTTCTAATTCTTTCACACTAATTCTTTCACACTCATTGCGACTTCGGGTCTTTATTGCCTTGTTTGGGGTGAAATGCTTAATATATATATATATATATATATATATATATATATATATATATATATATATATATATATATTCGATGAATAGGGCAGCATTTAATCTAGCTCCTGCGGAGGGCTCTTAATTGGACCTTCGGCTTGTTCAGGAGTTTGAGAGCCCCTAAGTCTTTGCATATTCTCAGCATTGGAAACTGGCTTCCGTTTGATCTGGGTTTTCATTTGTATGGGACTTTCTTTTCCTCACTGCAGCCTTGGCTCTTTTGATTGCAATCTGGTCCTCTGTTGGCGGAGATTTCTTTCTGCGAGACATACTGTTTCTGTATGCGATAGGCAACAATAAACTACAGAAAAACTCAAAATTAATATTTAAGCTTACCTTTTAAAAGTTCAACGATAATTCTTATGCCGCCACTTAATTTAAAGACAGTTTGATGTGCGTAGGTCCTTACTTTCCGTACAAACAATCATTTTCTTTTCATGAGTGACTTTCACTGGATTTCACGATTAATTTCGATTATTCCAAAATTTATTTCCAAGTTATAAAAATTCTTCGCAAAAAATCACGTAAAATAATCGCCGAAAACAATCGCAGTAATGAAAACTTGGGAGTTCAACATTTCAGGATTGCGAGTTTGGATCCGGTCCGAGGTGTTTTTAATTTGCTCACAGAGACAGCTTGATTCCAAAATGGTATGATATGTTGAGCAACGGCCTCTAGGAGTAAAGTTCAAAAAGTGTGACACATTGACGCACTGACATTCGCATTTATTTATATAGAAGAAGATGAGATAATTAAAAGTTATAGAGTTGTGTCCCTTTAATTGAAAAAGTACAGTGACACAGACATTCGCATTTATTATATAGATAAAGAAGATGATATATTGAAAGTTAGGGAGTTGTGTCCCTTTAATTGAAAAAGTGTGACACACACAGACATTTTCACATTTATTATATAAATATATGCTGGATGCATATCCTTAAATGTGGCGATTCCATATTTTTTCTAAGCCTAGATATACAGGGCGCGATGGATAAATTACCGTCTAATTAACACAAAAATGAAAATAACACTGATATCTCATTTTAACAGATATATTTACCAAAATTAAAAAAAATATCTGGAAATACTAAAAAGCAAATTTATTCAATAAAATTACCATGCAACTACAACCTCCAGACAACTTCGGAATCTCCTGCAACTCTTCTGGGCGGTTTCCTTTTTTAAGTTAGTGAATGCTACCATAAGCCTTGCCTTCAATTCATCTTTGGTGTTACAATGGGTTTTGTTGGTCTCTCGCTTAACTGTACCCCACACATAATATAATCAAGGGGATTGCAGTCTAGGGAGTTAGGTGGCCAGATGTAAGAGATGATGTGGTCGCAGAAATTGTCTGACAGCCATGACTGAATTCTCCTGCTTGTGTAGCATGGTGCAAATTCCTGTTGCCAGACACAGGGTCTTTCAGCGGCTACCTTTTGACCCAGTGCAGGATTACCTCCCTGGCTATGGACCTGATTGACTTGGAGGGATCGTTTTCAGTCATATCCTGAATCTCACCAACAAATTCGGGAGTTCTTTTCTTATCAGAGCGATCAGAGTGAGTTCTCCGCGCTGCCGTATCTTCGAATCACCATTAGACTCATTTAACTCTTTCCGAATCCTCAGCACTGTACTCAGATTGACGTCAAAACACTCTGAAATATTCATATTGGAAGTTCTGGTGCGAATGCCAAGCAGTATAGCATGCCGTTTCCCAATTTCTGGCGGACTGAATTGCGTCAATGGGCTTTTTTCTCATAGACGGTTCCCAACTGACCCTACTATACTGTCCAGTTGACAAAATCAAAAACAAGCAACGCACATGCGCAAAATAAATTAAAAAAAAGTAAAATGGCGACAATTTACCCATCGCACGCTGTACACACACACACACACACACACATGCACACACACACACACACACACATATATATATATATATATATATATATATATATATATATATATATATATATATATATATACTATTCGTGCATAGACGTAAACTTACAATACCTACTTTTCCCCAATTAATAATGAAAGGTATATATATATATATATATATATAACTAAATACACTTTATTTTTATTTGTTGATAATTGTATAGAACTGTTTAATATACCCATTTATTTATTATATTCTTGCACATATATATAAATGCTTTCTCTCTATCTTTAATTATATGCAAATATGCTTATATATGCGCAGAAGAATTTATCGGGGAGGGAACAGATAAAAGCTTATAGTGTTAGATGTATACAAATCTTTAAATATGTGACTTGATAGAAAGACACATTTTGTATTTTCATGAATATATAAACGGCAGGTGTGTGTGTGTGTGTGTGTGTGTGTGTGTGTGTGTGTGTGTGTGTGTGTGTGTGTGTGTGTGTGAGTAATGTATTTATGTATTCATTTTCTTATCTTGGTGTTAATGGCATATAGGAACTGTTCTCAATGCATGCTAATTCTTGTTAAGATTCAGAATTTCGTCTAGTTTCACCCATTATCAAGAATAAAAGAAATTCAATGTTCAGTGATTGTATATTTTTGATCATTCGAAATTTTAATTTGCGAATGTTTGTAATGTCACGTGGAAATGATCTCTAAGTTTAAACAGTTTGTGGTATTGCATAACTTTTGAGAATTTAAATACATTTTAGAATGCCTATTCCAGAATTGTTTTGACGTAATATGGATAACTTCTAAATTTTATAATTTTTTTAATAATTTATTTTTCTGAGTACTATTATCACTAGTAGCTGTGTTATTGTAATGTTTTGTGTTTGTCTGCCATATGTAGAAACGCTACTTTATTCGTAATTATGACGAGTGATTATACAGGAAAGAGTTGTATAACCTGTATGACATTTTATACAATTAATTACCGTGGTACAATCTCCAATAGGACAAGTGAATTTGTAAAAAGCATTGGCAGGATTTTATTTCAATGAGGTTTTATTAGTAACTTTGTAGATAGATAGATAGATAGATAGATAGATAGATAGATAGATAGATAGATAGATAGATAGATAGATTTACAAGCAAGAATGAAAGGGCTTGAAACAAACAAAGAAAAGGATGTGTGAAATTACTTCAAGTGAAAGCGGTTTTAACATGCTCGTATCACACCAGCTGACAGAGAGAAGTAATGAACCAGAGAGAAAGAAAAAGGAAAGCAGACAAACAAGGATGTTGAAGAGGTATCTAGGCTCGAAGACAGTGAGTGTCTGTGCAAAGTTCACTGGATCTTTGGATCTTGCAAACAGTGGGATCCCTTTTTACCCGACTCCGCCCACCCATGGTTTTTCCCTTCTTCTTGGCATGCTCAACGGTGACAATGGTGAATGCAACACGCGATGCCTCATACAGCCGAAGTCCAGCCTGTCACCGGCCTTTTGCTCTGCTGCCAGCCACCCGTCAGAGCTGCGTGCGCATGTCAAAGGTACGATGGACGTTCTTATTTGCATATTCATTTGAACATTCACGCGCGAAAAGCCTTCTAAAAGTCTTCCCGACCGCCGACGGCTCGGCTGATTGTGACAGACAAACAGAGATGGTGGCGGAGAAAGATGGCTGACAAAGAAATCATTTGCTGCTTGATTCTGTGGCATAAAAATACTAGCATGTCTCTAACCGTTTGTACGACGCAAATATCAGAACTACGAGATTATAATGTGCATGTTGTAATCTCTTTGTGCTTGTAATCCAACATATTCAGCGTATATATTCACTCATGAGTGTATATGCCTAAGATTTTTTCGTTTTTTGGGTGGGGTGCGTGGGAGTTGCGACTTACTCAACTGGTCCAAGTTTGGCAAAAGATACTAGTGAGTGTAAATCACACCCAATAACAGCATTCTTCTTTTATATATAGTTTTTCTTCAGGACATGGACGACTCTCCACAATTTTCTATCCTTTGGTTCACTAAACAATGTTTATCCACTTACTGCCCTTCCCTGTTTATATTCTGCCATCCATTTACAAGCTCGCTAGGCAGGTTATTTGTCGTTTCCTTCCACTTCTCTTGCCTTCAATGTCCTGTGAACGTCAAATTTTCTCAGCCTTCATTCTTCCTTATGTTTTCTAGAAATTTCAACTCTCTTTTTCTGATCCTAAGAAAAAGTATCCTTTCCTTTTTTGTTTTTGTTAGAATATTCTCTTGGCTCACATGTTCCTGCCATTGTATCCCCAGTATCCTTCTGTAGAACCACATCACTGTTGTATCATGTTAACTCTTCAACTGTGAGGAAATTGTCCAGCATTGTCTGTCATAAAGGAGGACTGATATTACATATTGATATTCCATAGCAAATCAGCGATTTGTTCTTTGGTTTCTAATTGTTTTTTTTACTGTTTCTTAATAATTGTTTAGACTGTTGTAATTTCATACTAAAAATCTTCTTATGTGCGCTTAAAGAGGTGTTAATTGATCTTTTTTGTATATGGGTATTTTCCTATATATCTTCATTGAAAAATCTCCTTCGGCCAACAATTGCTCTTAAACATATATGCACACAAGTAGGGAGCGGCTAGCAAGTCCGTTCCGCAAGCCATTGCTAACAGAATCTAAAATAAATTTTTAAATCAAATAACTCGGTGTATGGACCAGTTATTAAAAAAAATTGAACAAAATATAGGTTGCGCTAGAAGTACTTTTGTCCAATACTATAAGATGTTATAAAACTAAAATATTAATCTAAAAATTCAAGTCATGTTCATAAATAACCTTGTCAGATCGAGACATTTATATAAATGGCAGACATGTCGTCGAACTCGTTCAGAAATATCTAAACTGTCAGTTCTATATAACCGCTTTCTCAGACCAATAATTAAAATAGCTTCAAGTGAATGAATTCACTAGGTCTTAAAGAAAATCCGCCATCAGATCTTACAGACTGGCGCTACAGAATCACAAAGAAAGAGTTTTATCAAATAACAAAAACGACATCACTTGAAGCTTTCCAACAGCAACAACTTAAATGGGTAGCATATATAACGAGAAGAGGGAAATAATGATAGAATCAAGGTGTTGACCTTCCACACAAACAAAAGGTTAGGAAGGAAGCTTCCTTCAATATCAGAAAGAGCTATAACATTTACTGAACTCAAGAAATCTAAATCCTGGAAAAATTGATTTAAGAAAAAAAAAATATACATTTCAACCGACAGTAACGATAAATGTTCAAACAATGAATGACGAATGTTTCCTTATAAGGAAACGACTATTTTCACCATGTATCTAAGTAAGACAAGCTCAACAAATATCTATGTACATAGCTACTTGTGTAATAAATAAGAATGTATAAAAATAGTAAAAATTTGATCAAACATTTTTTATAAAAGCTTTTTAGTCGAACTGATAACTTTTCACCACCCTCGGCTTATTAAATTCAAAGAAGTAAAAGACATCCAATATATTGTAGATTTGTAACTTAAATTCAATTTATAATTTAGTAAATGGTTATTAATTTCATCTTTGACAAACATTTATCCCGTGCCTTTCAAGTTCATCTACATTTATTATTGGATGTTACAAATAATACTAGATCCGCCTTCGCCGTAGATTGACGAGCATTTATGCGCAAGGGAAGCACAAAAATTAACATCTCTTTCTTTATTTTTAAATAATTTTTATTCTATTTTTTTTTTTTTTACAAGATGTCCCCTCCCTCGCTATATGAATATTGCCCTTTTTCTTCTTTAATGTATTTACTTCTAACGGCGCCATTATATAGCATGTCCGTCATGCGTAGCCCTCTTCAACCGCTGGTTCAACTGTCGAGCTTCCGCTTGTTCCACCGTTGAGGTCTTTGGGGGTGTTTGCCTTACTTTGTCTGGGTCACCGTTTTCGATCTTGCCGCCAAGGTTGGCCCTA
The DNA here is from genome assembly GCA_964036315.1 of Acanthosepion esculentum. Lineage (NCBI taxonomy): Eukaryota > Metazoa > Mollusca > Cephalopoda > Sepiida > Sepiidae > Acanthosepion > Acanthosepion esculentum. Next base: position 66,639,617 of record OZ038480.1, on the reverse strand, counting down.
CCAGGAGCTTAGAACTCCCGACGGCATCGTTCTCAGTCATTGGATCACGACAAAGAGCAACTCTCAGAGGTACGCATATAGAAACATCCATGTATAAACGCAATATATATATTTTACACTGGATGTCAGAGTAAACAGTACCACATTATTATTATTACTTTAGAAACCAAACAATAATAAATAAGAAAAGTATAAAATATATGAGAACATTTTTTATTATTGTTGTTGTTGTTTGAAAGATAAATAATAGTGGAAGAAATTGACTAATCTGATCTGGAGCAATAGTATAAAAAGTAAACAAATTAACGAAATTATAACAGAGTCAGCATTCCATATGTACCTCAGAAAAGGTCATTAAGTCAAGTGTGTGGGTCACTTAAGTTCACGCCATCGGCACTTCTACTGATTTTCTTTCACCTGCAACCAAAGTTCGCAAAGCCAAACGGCGGTAGGGAATGAACGATGGGGCAGGTTTTAGAGAAACTGGAAGCTTGTAATCCTGAACCTGCACGTTGGCAGCGAATTTAGTCATCAACGCCATTATAGTAAAGGAAGCAATCAGTAAAGAAGAAAGTAAATTCTTAGCCGACGATTTACTTGTAAGCTTTATTAACAATTTACTTTTTACTCATATATATGCACACACACACAGTGTTGTCTTATAGGGATGTCATGTTGCCACTTGTTTAGTCTAGTGACAAATTGGATAATTACTAGACACCTCTTCACTGGAAAAGTCTGAAATTCTAATCCCTTTTGTTGAGTTTTCACCTCAACCTTCAGAGACGTCTGTTGCATTTCGAACCAAGAAAAAACTTGTTTATTTGACCGTAGCATTTTGAGCTTTCAAAGATCTGGTCACTCTACGCATCATATAATTAATCACTATCTATAAAAGGCAGGTGTGTGTGTGTGTGTGTGTGTGTGTGTGTGTGTGTGTGTGTGTGTGTGTGTGTGTGTGTAACGAATGCACGGCCGCAATTTTCGACGGATTTGCACCAAAATTTACATGCACATGCTCCAAGTTAGTTAGAATGTTAACTAGCATGTTAGCATGCAAAAAAATCGATAGCTGCATTCGTCACAAGTGGGAAAATTTAAATTTGCATTGCACTTTACTCCAATTGGCTCATTCGCTTGCTTAAACTCAACGTTGATTCTGATTCCGCAGAACTGGGTTGGGTGTGAAAAAGTATTTGTTGTTAACATTCTTTTTTCATTCGGTTTTTCCAGTTACGAGTCCTTTTTTTAAAGCTGGTCGTTTTGTGTTCATTTTGTTTAGTTCTTTTTTCGTAACAGATTTAATGTTTAGTATAGAGCTTAGAAACAATTCGCAGTGTGAGATAGGCAAGAAGTAAGGCATGTAGCAACATCAGCACGGCAAAGGGCACTCCTTTAAAGGCAAGGAAGGGCAAAAATATTTTAAGTCAAGTGATAGCGATTACTGCATGAGTCGTACGATTTTTGAATCAAGCACGGGCAACGCCGGGCCATGCTGCTAGTCATTTATATAAAAATAAAGTTAAAAGTCTTTGAGGCCTTAAATTTTATAGTGGATATTTAAGATCAAGGAAGAAATAATTTCTTTTAATAATGGTCACACCTTTCAAAGTTTTATAGATTACCCAAGGGCATTTGATAAGACACGAGGAACTCCTTGAAGTATTAGGAAAGCTTGATTTACATGAAAATAATATTCAAGTAATCCGTAACCTCTTTGAAGAACAAATATGACTACAGAACACGTATAGTGAATATACAAAAATAGTCTATTCCTACTCTTTTGTACAATAGTGACTAGCTTGTTTTCTGATTATATTTAGCCACTAATTAACATTAGTATTCCTAATAGTTTAGGCAATATATAATAACTGTCTCAAGTTCCAAGTAGAAGCATCATAAGTTTATACTTTATCGGGGCTCGTATTTTCATCTTTTCTGTTTTTAACCCTATTTCAACTGACCAGCTTTCATAAAATGTTTGTTCGGTTCGTAGAACTGTGATGCACGATACAAAAAAGAGGACTTTGTGTAAAAATTGTTTTAGTGCCAATAAACTCTAGTCTAGCAGTAGTTTTACTGTTGTATGAACTTTTTTGTTTGCCACTGATGTAGAATAGCGCCACAAATGTACAAGAACTCCTTAAAAAGGAAACCTCCAACGCCAGTGTTATCGGCTACAACTAATGCACGATATAAGCTAATAATAGAAGCATAGCAACTGGTAGTCTTCCATGTTACTTCTGTTTCTGAGAAAATGCTCAGAATCAGTGTTGAGGAAAAGAGGGAGGTCTATAAAAAGAGTTTAGTAGCAATTTATATTTATTGTATTTCTCAAGAGGTTCTCTACAGATATTGAGACATGCCTGCTTTATACGAGTTTCATCAATAGTCCTACTTCGTTCTGCAGCCAACCACATTCAAAACGCTGAAAGATTACATACGAATTTCGCTCCTTTGAAGGAGCACTGATTGTAATAATATTAAGAAGTTAGATCAGTTTAAGGTTTTTGTTTGTTTTTGCGAAGAGAATGAAGAATTATATTCGAAAGTCTATCGAAGCTTATTACAATAAGACAATCACTTGAGAAAGACTGACGAACGTGTAACATATACGCTTTATTTTCTCTAGTAACCCTTCAACAGTTTATGAAAGCCGAAACCAGACTTTTCTTTGTTCCTTTTTGGTTCACTTTGTGAACGGAAAATATTCCAATATGTCTAGCTTCGTTCGTTTCACGTCTAAAGTCCGTGCGTGTTGGTAAGAAGACATATGTCCGCTGTCAAGTTTGTTTTTTTATTTCGTTTTTTTATCTGGGGGAATTGAATTCACGTCTTACCTAGAAGAAGACGGATGGCGAAAAAGGCAAAGCTCTCGAAATCCGAACTGTCACTAACTTTAGACGTGTAATACTTGGCCTATACTAGCCAATCAAATGTCTCTATTCCATATCAATCGTAGGCATCCACGTGATTCTTACCAGTTTTATTTAACCTTGCACTAGAGTTTAAGTATTTTTGTTAGTATTTTTATCAATTGATTTTATTTGGGTTCCCCCATAAGCTATCCAAGCGAAAAAGGTTGTCGAAATGCAACAATGCGGAGAAGACTATTTTCGTGAAATTAGTTTCATATTTACTCCGAGGAATTTGTTACTCTGCTTTTAATGTTATAAATGGAAGAAAAGGGAGCATTCAAACTTGCTTGCAAACAAGCATCTTATGTTCAATAAAGTCTTAAAAAAGATAATTATATAGTGTTCTTATTATTTATAATAATCATTTCAACTACTTTAGATAAATCATCCAGTCATTAATCAAGAAGACTTTATTTTTATTTAAGGTATTGGACTCTTTTCATTGCTTTTTTTCTCCATTATCACTGACCAAATCTAAAGGGAAAATCGATTTCAATTATAACACCATTTTTCCAGCCCATCAATTTAGTTATTATAAAAACACTGCTAAATATTTGATACAATGTTGGCAAATATAAAAATAACTTGACGACAAATAGCATTTCTTGTTATTCACAGTCGTGTTCATAACCTTTTGCGATTGTCATTACCACTTGTCGTAGAAACTGGGTTTTATACTGATTATCTAAGCGTAGCTTAGATGTGACACAAGGCCGAAAGTATGAGGTACCCAGTGAGGATCGAACTCACTACTCAATCGTAATTGTTTTGCAAAGTTGTTTTTGGTAAGGAAACTTTCTTGTTCTTCATTTTCTTTGGTTCGTTTCACACATTTTCCTTTGTTTTATTTATTCTTTTTTATTTATTTCTTCAGACTAATCTTTCTTCTTTTTTATTTTTCAGATTATTTTCTCCATTTCTTTTACTTCGTTTGTCATTGTGATTCTTTGGGGGTGGCTTCTCTGTTAATTCATTCCAAATAATGTAAAGTTACTTATTGCAAATATTAATTCACACTAAGGAATTATAAATTTTAAATCAAAGTTTGTTTTTTATTACATTTATGGCGCTCTTTTGAAATTATAGATAAAACTTTGTTTAGTTTGCCTCGCAACAACTCCAACCCTCAGAATGAAAAATTACCAAAAATCAGGGAGTTATTTACATTTCGTAAGTGCGGATTATATTCGAATTACTTACAAGGAATTTTTTAGGGTGAGCGCAAATGGAGACCCCACACTTAGAACACCTGTGTCGCCCACATTTGGGGCTATCACAAAGGTCAACCAAACCGGAGTGGAATGGAAGGGCCTCGCTCTGGGGGAAATTTGGTGTAAATTTTAGTAAATATAAATTCTTTTTATTTTGGAATGAATTAATAGAAAAAAATCTCCTTTTTGCCTCCTTTTTAGTATTTTTTGCTATTCCTTTCTTTCTTTTTCTTTTATCTGTTTCAATTTTCTTATTTCTTTCTTTCTTTTTTATTATGTTCTATATTTTATTTTCCTTCTTTCTTATCTCCCCTTAATTTTCAAATGCTCTTTTCATTCCACATGCAATATATGCACCCCATTCACTTTTTCTCTTCGTCTTTCTCTTCTCTTTGCGTGCTCGATTCTATTCTTCAGTCGCTTTTTTCAGGTGGTGGGCGATTATATTTCATTCTTTTCAATCTTCGCCTTCTTTCACACTCATTTAAATTTTTTCCTCTTTTCTCTTATTAGCAGGTCCGTCGTCAGAGTGCTTTGAGTGGCGGAGCCAGAGGTAGGGACCGCGAGTGAGAATCTGTACATTAAAATTAGTTCAACTCCTTATCAAAGGTGGGGATCAAATGATTTTATGGGAGAGACAGGCACTCCTCAGTGACGATACTGCTTATTAATATCTGTTTTTATGTTCTAGTCATTCTTTATTACTTTTCTTCGTTCCATTTTCTTTCTTTTATTATCATTATCATTTCTCTTCCTCTCTTTTAATAATACTTTCTTTTACTGTCACTGTCAAGGCAGATAAGGACTTATTGCATAGAAGAGTATCTATGAACTCGCTCTTTTCTACATGTACCATCGTAGGACACTAGCAAAAAGACCATGGTCATACACATCACATGTAGAAATGGTTTCATGCCATTGCCATGAGCATTAAAGTGAATTTGGTATAAGCTGTTTCAAAAAAGATTCAAAGACTTCACCGATTTTTTAATCTCAAATGTCTCGATTTGATCGCTAGCAACTTCATCTAGTCAAGTGCGAAGCGTAAGTCAGGGAAAAATCCCCAACACGAAACATGACAAATCACTTTCACGGTATTTTGAATACGGCACAAAGTTTTTTTTTTTTTTTTTTTGCATTTTTACCTCTCTTAAAAAAATTAAAAGCATGCCATGCCAAAAAATGGTGATTATTTTTTTCATTCCCATATATATATATATATATATATATATATATATATATATACGGCCCCACATGTCACATTTCAGGTTAACAGATCTATTTGGTTTATACTCTGTTCTATTTAAACCATGTTAAAACCGTCCAAAAATGCACAAACATTTTTTCTTTCTCTTTTTAAACAGAAATGTAATAAAAGATTGTAAACAAACAAAAAGCTATTAAAGAATCAAACAGTAATACAAACAAATACAAGTAAAAGAACTTACGAACAGTTTGTCTATAAATCAATTTTCTTTTGACTTTTTCTTTTTTTTTAAAAACATTCTTCAATATTTTCTCGAACTTCATTCAATGAAAACTTTCGGTTGTTGTCGAAAAATATATTCACAACCATTTTTCTTGCTAAGTGAATTCCTTTTTAAGTGTTGTTCACAAGTAAAAACATATTTTGGAGAACAAGTTTCCAAAATTCTTTCAGCAGACTCTCTTGTAGCGGATGTATTATGTTTAACAAGAAATTTATCTGCATAGTCAGTACAGTAAAACAAGCACAAACGATCTCTGCCATTTGGCTAGATGGAACCGTAAGACATCCCCCTGAATGTAAATCAAAGTACTGCATCTCTGCAGCATCATCACTATCATTGCCTACCATGAGCAGGGAACACATTTCACATTGAATTAATTTTTTTTAATTTTCTCTAATAAACAAAAGATGGTAATGAAAATTTCTCCAGAAGTAATTTTTAGTCTTGTTGAGACGTATAGCGCAGTAGTAAGACATAACATATTAGTTCTGCAGAAAATGAAGGACGGCCTCTTGGTTAGTAATGTCATTTTTGTAATTCTTTTAGAATTGAGTATGGTTGTTCTGCCATCACGTTTTGTGTGTAGTTTGCAAAATTTTCTTACATACTAAATCATTATGTATAAACCATTGGAGCTGGGCGTGAAGGTTTTGGTCAATGCGAATACATTCTTTTATACATGGAAAATGTGTTTCAGGTTCAAAGATTTTTCTATAAATTAGAATGTAATCTATTTTTAATTCAAAACCCTTAGGACATCACTTTGCTTCTTCCAATTGAGTAAAATCCTTTATCGTATCAGCTGAAATAAAATCATGTAATTTATCAGTTTGGACCAGTCGTTGTTTTGGAGGCTTTCTGAATTCCTTTGTATTCGGCCAAAGAGACCGTTTTCCTTTTCTTTCTTTTTCTCAATGTATTGTAGGCATTGGATGAAAATCCCAATTCAGTTTGTTTCGTTTTACTTTCAAAATAAATTTCTCTTCTAAATGTTTTATACAGAGAACTGAATTTTTCGTAAGAAACCAATCGATACGATTAACAAATTTTATCCATTTTTCTACGAGGTTGGATTTTCCAAGATGAAAGGAAAATGTCCATACTTTTTCACTGTTAGTAATATATCCACTACAACAGCCAAATGCGATACATTTGTTAACCATTTTTAAACAAAATATCACAACTGTATAATTTAATCTTTAAATGCGGTAAAAAATTTACCTAATAGCGTTCATTTGCAAAACGGGCCGTATACGCAATTGAAAATCATAAAAGCGAGGTAACTCACAGCCGTTTATAATTAGTGGATTAGCAAAAAAAAAATATGTAAATATGCATTTTAGTGTTGAAACATGTCTAGGGAATTGAAGTAATGCCTGATAAATTCTACGTAATTGTACATTGTTGATTTACGTTCTTTTTTTTACGTTATTATTATTTTTTTTTGTTTACATTACATCGGTCTGTTAGAATTCAGCTTATTATGTGACATGTGCTGTCGTATAATACTAGTTAACCATGTTTGGAGGAATAAAATTAGTTAAAACTGGACCAAAAGTAGGCTTACATTTTTTTTATTAGATTTATATGTATTTGTTACAATTATTTTTTTCAGAACTGTTTATGTTTTTTTTTAACAGTTTACTTACATTTTTTAGCACAGTTTAATCTCTTAAGTGCTCAATGTCCTCCTTCAACATTGCAAAATTCCTCGAACCTTTCCAGAACACTACGACACAAATCCCGATATTAATCAATTTCAATAAGTACTTCTGAGATGTACTCTTTTAATTCGTCCACTGTGTGGGGATTTCTCTCATAAACCTTGTTCTCTACTACCCCCCCCCCAAAAAAAAAATCCATTGGTTTTAGGTCAGGTGAATGTGGTGGCCATTCGACGCTGCTCCTTCTTCCGAACAAAAGCTGTGGAAAGGTGTGGTTAAGGTAGTCCGTTACTTTTTCTTTCTTTTTATGTGCCATATCCTTTCAGGACGTAGGCGATCATGGCTCTCCACCTCCTTCTATTCCTTGCAGCTCTCAGAAGGTTCCTTCCCTCTGCTTCCTCCCCCCAGACCACGTTCTGTCATCCACCTTCTCAAGCTCGTCAGGTATGTCATGCGTTGCTTTCCCTTGTCTCTCTTCTCTCTATTTGACTCGTGAGTATCAGATTCTCCAGGCCCTCCTTCCTCATTATGTGTCCCAGAAACTTCAGCTGCCTCTTTCTGATGTTACCAAAGCATAATGGGGAAGTGCGTCATCTTGCTGAAAGAACTGTTCGACGAAGTTTGATCGAAAACGTGAAACAACCGTAAGCCTACTTTTGGCACACCCTGTATATCTCATTTTTGAGTATTTCAAATAATGTGAAATATCACGAAATATCCCCCCTCTCTCTCTCTCTCTCACTCTCTCTCTCTCTCTCTCTCTCTCTCGCTATCTCATATATATATATATATATAAATATAAAAGTGGCCCGATGATTGTATCTAGCATGAAACAGACTGTCGCCTCTAAGTGTTGATTTCTATGTTCACTTTTATATTTACACACGCTCTATCTCTGATATTGAGCACTTTATCCCATAAATATAGCACACTTTAAGACTATATTTCTTCATATATATATATACATATATATATATATATATAGAGAGAGAGAGAGAGAGATAATATATAAATGTGTATATTTTAAACAGACAACTGTGTATAATAATACAAAATAATTGTATACATCTTTTTTATAAATGATATATAGTTGACTGTAACTTTTAATATATATTATTATGTATGTTCGTGACTTGAGAAGCGAGTATATGTAAATACGCGTGTGTGTTGAAAAGTTCTCTGTCAAACCAAGATGGGATTTTAAAGAAATTTCATGGTTGGTCTTTTGGCTAGATTTTAGGAAGTCAGTCAGTCCGAGAACTTTTACACACACCCTCTGTATGTATGGATATTTATCTGCGTACGTATGTATGTAGGTAGGCATTTATGTACATAATAACTATATAAATATACAATTATATTATGTATACGACCTAAATATATTTATATATTTTGCTGTGTATATAAAATTGTTTCCATTCCCATGTCCAATTTTTATGACACGACGAAAATATTTTTTCTCATAAAATGGCTTTTGGGAAGTAAATAAATAAATAAATAAACGCATCTGTGTGCATCTATATGTATATGTACTTATGTGTATGTGTGTGTAAATAGACTACCCGCACACATATACATATACGTGTGTGAACGTATGGGAGTAATAATGAGAGTCAATGCAATATTATCAATAATATAATGGCGCCCATTATTATCCTGAAGTTTTTTCCCCCATGTTTGCTGCTTTTAGTTATGATGCCGTTTACTTCCGCTTTGTGCTTTCTGAACTTTTATCTGCTTTTAAGCACGACACACGTTGAATATTTTGGCAAGGACAAGAGATCAAAAGACGACGAGACTTTTATTGAGAGCCTCCATTTACGTTTCAACAATATCATTATTTAATACAAATATCATTATATATATATATATATATATATATATATATATATATATATATATATATATATATATATATATATATATATATACTATATATATATATGTGTGTGTGTGTGTGTGAGCAGGAATTAATAAAGGAGAGACAGTAATGAGGTAGATACTGTAAAATAACTGCGGTAGATTTGTGGGCCATAGTAGATATTTACTATGTTTAGTTATATGATATGCTTTGCTGAGCCAGTATGCACACACGTTGGTTGTTATACTCACAACCTTTCAACCGGCTTTCTTAGGGTGTCTATCTTCGTATTCAATAAAATTCTTGGAATTTATAGCCAAACCTTTTATTCAATCCACAGTGGGATGTAGATTGTTCTCATTCCACTTTCCATGTTCAGGGAACATTTCATATTAGTTAATACTCACCAGTCTTGTTAACCTTTGTTTTATTTGGCCATTTCTTCCAGTGAAGTTAAATATATGACTTTATAACCAAACTCAGGGATTGAACTCGCAACTTGCACAAAAAAAAAACAGCTATGTTTTAAACAACCCATTAATCCACTAGATTATGTGTCTATTGGGTCAATCTACCTTGCATTGAATAAAGGGTTCTGTCCTAAATTCCAAGATCGGAGAGTATAGCGACCGAACCGTTGTGAGTATAACAACAAAGATGAGCATGCTGGTCTGAATAGCAAAACATATAATAATAATAATAATTCCTCATCTCAAATATGACGACCAAAACTAAGCTTAGTTAATCTGTCAAAAGAAAATGAACGGGGTTATTTATGTGTGATAAATTATACAATATTTTATTATAAATGTCTAAATTGCAATAATTTTAGGCAAGATGTTCTTTATAAAGAAATATGATTCCATGACTTTATTGTAATATTCTTAATCTTCTATCTGTACTTTTAAATTGAGCCACTTAGAGTTACAAGCAGTTGACCATGATTGAATACAGGCAAAGTTACGGTGGTGTCACAAATCAGTTTTGAATTGGAAAAAATAATCCTTTGTTAAGAAATGATGATGTAGCAGTTATGGAAATGGCGTCTTTACGGTCAGGTTGAACTTTTCTTCTGTCCACTTGGTATTCCATACCTCTTATGTTATAAAAAGTTATTGCATTCTAGTCTTATTTTTCTTCTACGAAATTAATTATAAGTGACGAGATTAAAATATTGCATCGTGGGGACATGGCAACTTAAGATAACTTATATATATATATATATATATATATATATATATATATATATATATATATATATATATATATTATGGTATCCCAAAAGTCACTACATACTTTTTTTTCTCGTTTAAGTAAGAAATTTCAATTTTAGTCTTGGTTCCACATTTAATCCTCCTGTATATACTTGGGTTTCAATATGCGAATGTTTCATTTTGCTTATTTAAGAAGGTGCCAACGTATTCTTGTGAAGAAGTGTTGGCCGAAAAAGAGTCCTTTAAAAATGCGTTTTTCTATATTTCAGGCAATATACAAATTCTGTATAATGTAAATTTTTAATAAAAGCTTTATCACAAAAAATAAATATATTAAAATACATTTTGAAACATAAACTTTATAATCCGATGACAGTAGCAGGGGTAAAATATTTTACAAAAATTTTCTAAATTTACATTCGAGATGAAATTAATTATATGTTATGTTGAATCTAATTAACTTAATGAGTCATGGCTGGCTTATTAAAATAAATAATTAAAATAATTTTTAATGTTAAAATTGTTAAAATAAAAATACGGTCACATAAGGGATAATAAGTGTAAATTCATGAAAAACGTGAAATTTATTTTTTATTTTTTAAATGAGTTTAACGCATTAATATTTGAAAAAAGAAAGAAATATAACAGACTAAGCAAAGAAAGTAAAAACATAAAACTGTTAGTTAATTACAGGGTGTGATGGTAAATTGTTGCCATTTTATTTTTAATTTCGCGCATACTCGTTGTTTGACGACTTCACAGTATAGTAGGTTTCTGTTGGGCACCGTCTGTGAGAAAAGGGCACCATGATGCAATTCACTCCGCCAGAAATTTGGAAAAAGCATGCAGTACTGCACCACTGTGAACATTTCAGAATGTTTGTGTGTCAATCTGAGGCGAATGCACAGGATTCGGAAAGAGTTGGATGAGTCTAATGGTGATTACGAAGGTGTTTGGAATGATCACTAGTGATGGCGACGTTATACTCCCATTCATCTCCCCACAGGGCCTCAGACTCAACACGGAGGCCTATATCAAGTGTCTTAAGGAGGTAGTGCTACCCTGGGTCAAGAATGTAGCTGCTGGAAGACCCTATGCCTGGCAACAGGACTCTGCAACATACCAAACAAGCAGCAGAACCCAGTCAGGGCTGTCGGACTATTTCTGAGACCACATCGCCACTTACATCTGTCGATCTAAGCCCAGACTGCAGTCCTCTTGAATATTGTGTCTGGGACATAGTTAAGCGAGATAAAAACAAAACTTCTTGTAACACCAAAGATGAGATTCCAAAGTCGTCTGGAGGCAGTGGTTGAAAGCAAATGGCGATTTTATTCAATAAATTTACTCTTTAGTATTTCAAGATATTTTGCAGTAATTTTGGTGAATATATATGTTAAAATGAGATGTTCGTGTTATTTTGATTTTTTTTTTTTTTGCGTAATTTAGACGACAATTTATCCATCGCACACTGTATATTAAATTGTCAAACAACTGGTGTGTTCCTATCCATATCGCCCATTCGAATCATGGCCAGAGTCATTTAGTTTTTATATATGTTTGCGTTAACATGACCTGTGACAAAGACGGAGAGAAAGGCTTTGATATAAGATTTTTTTCCAGATTTGCATGGACTGAGGAAATGTATGTACAATTTTCTTTCCGAACACTTCGTGCTTTTCAATGAAAATGGAAAGTACGATGTTATGGACAACTGTCGAAGCGGTTAACGTCAGTACAGCAGAGCTCAAAAGAAGGACTCAGTAATCGTTATGATAAAAGAAAATAAATGTCCCGAACTTCTCATGTCACGCTCGGCTGGTAAGAACCGGACGTTGCGGTCTGGTGTTCACTTCCTCCGGAAAGACACCCGACATCAGCATTGATCTCCTCGTGCAAATCAAAGAAACCAGTCGGTTGAAATGGCTATGCGGGAAGGAAATAAAGGTTACAATTTACTTGAGAGACCTCGCGAATGAAATCTCTGACTTTACCCTTTTTCTCCTATCAATCTATCTATAAATTCGCATAAATATGCACACACACACACACACACACACACACACACACACACACACACACACACATATATATATATATATATATGGGGGCTCAATATTTACGAATGTGCTGTTACTGTAATGGTTAGCGACTTAGAATGGTACACTTGGGAGCCGAGTTCGAATTCCTATCGATTTCGTTACATTCACCTTCGCACAACTACCGTTGGGTAAGGTATGAATTCATCGCTTCTCCTCCCAACTATGGGTTAAGTAACAGAGTAGACTGGACTCTCTAGTCGTGGTTAGTAACCAGTCTTGGGGGACAACTTTGAATTCCAATGAGCGAAGCACATACTATACAACCATGGAAAAAGTTTATTAACTGTGGTGCAGGGTTGCGGACTTTAATCTCCATTACGGTCAATGAGGTCGATATACGTATGGACACACGTATGTATCCTTCCATTAAGTATTGCACGCACATATATAAATGTCTGTAAATACGTGTACATATTTTTGTAATGTTGATAGTAACCTGATAAAAATGCCTAAATTTTTCATACGTAAAATAATATTTTATTTACTTCCGGATACCTCAAATTAATGCTGGCCGAATGAAGGGTATATGGTTTCTGGCTTTCTTCAATCGTTCGATCTTCTTTTTGCGTGGATGAGAGATTCTATCTCTCCCCTCGTAGATCGGGAGTTTATATAAATTCCTGTAATCTGGTTGATTTGTGTGTGTGTGTGTGTGTGTATATATATATATATATATATATATATATATATATATACTAAGTTCAGGTGGTTTATGTTAGTACACCCATCAACATCCTTTGAGGCCCGTTTCCGTACTTGGTACCTTTGAGGTCAATCTTCAGTGCTCCTAGATCTTTTGACGTTCTGAAGTGACACCGAATACAAAATTTATGTTGGTATTTTTCGGGTGAACCTAGTCCATATAGGGTCACCACAGATCAAAATTCCTAACTGACATTCGATCCAGACCTCAAGTATTTTCTGGCCTGTATCGCATATTATTTTTGCGTTTATAATGAAATCCAATTGAATTAGACATCATTTACAAAGAAGAGATGCTTAGGAGGACCAATTGTTCAAGGACATAATTAACTTTATTTTTAAGTCAGATTGTCCTTTTATGCAAATCTGTTAAAAAATTATAGCGACTAAATTTCGTTTTCCTAATGTATCCTACAAGCAGAATTCATTGTATTCATGTTATCTAGAAATCATAAAAATGTTGTGAAAATGACCGATGTCTTGTTAAATTCAATTTTTCATTTCCCAAAGATTATAATATACATGTGTTGTAATGTATGTCAAGAGCGTGTTGAGGTTCAAGGGAAACACCTAACCGATTACTCTCCAAGCAACTAAGGGTTTAATAAGAGGAGAGGCGAAAGAGACGGGAGGTAACAAAAGTAACACTGCCTTGGATACAACAGTAACATTCGGAACAAAACTCCCATGGACTGACTTCACAAGACATTGTGTCTTGCTGACTGCTGGTTTTCCCGTTGCTTTTATTGACATGAGGCATCTTCCAAAGACCCAGATCTTGACCAGCTGCAGAGAAGCCCGTATCTAGACATGCCAAGTTGTTCCGCTGCTAACGGGGAAACCCGGATGTAAGTCGTGTTAGCAGAAATGCCTGCACGCGATCTGGGGCATCTTTTGGGTCTGTACCGATGTGCGTTCGCCATAACATGCAAATGAATTGTAGATATACTTCTAAATTTTTTTATTCAATACTTAATCGTCAAATGACTTTAAATTTGTAAATAAGGCTCATTTCTCTCTCGTCCAGCAACTATTAAAATATTTGAGAATTTGATGTTTTTCTATAATTTTAACACTGAAGAACTCAGAGAGAAAATATTGTTGGGTTCCTTGCTTGCAACAAAACGAAAAGCATTTTTTTACCAAAATATGTGATGACTCAAGATCCCTCCGGATGCTATGAAGCCTTCTGCAAAATTTAGGAAAATCTCATTCTGTTGATGCGATCCGCAACTGTTTTATTTTAGGAATCCTGAAGGATGCTGATAATACCCCGGACTGAACAGATGAGCATTGTTGCAGTTTTAGAGAAGATAGAAACAAAAAAGACACTTATATTTAACATTAAAAAGAGAGTTTAAATTTCTGGTGCACATAATGAGGAAAGAGGGCTTAAAAATTTGATACTCACAGGACAGGAAAAGGAAAACAACGCAAACCTACCTAGCGAGGTTTTTTTTTTTTTTTAGTAAATAGATAACAGAACGGGATTTAAGAGAGATAACAAAGAGACAAAATTTATTAAGAGCTACAGAGGGCAGGACATTGTGGAGAGCCATGATCGCCAACGTCCTGATGGGACACGGGCGCACAGAAGAAGAAGGAAATGATCTGGCAAGAAAATGAAGACTTCTGAGCGAACTAGATGATGAATCGTAAGAGATGCAACAGAAAATGCATAAAAATATTTTCAGAAAATGACACCAAGAAACCAAGTGTAGCGCGTATCGTAATATTCCGTTCCCTACATCTAGGCCAGTAACCCTCATGTTGTATTGGTGCGAGTTAAAACTGTAATTACGTAAGTGCAACAAAAAAGCCAGAAAATTGCAACTGAAGCTGCTTGCATCACTTTACACTAATATCCTTGCCGGATGTGCAAAACTAGACAAAGCTTAGTAAATATGCTTATAACGCCAGATATTTTGACAGCAGACTCCTCATGGGGATATGCAACGTTAGTTCGCAATGAAGAAAGTAAGCACTTGAACAAACCTTCCCAGGCAGTGGGAACAAAAACCTGTTACACCTAATGTCAAACTTGACGGGAAATAGGAAATGCGTGTGGATGTATTTTTGCATGTAGAAGGGAATGTAATTTCAAATATATGTGTATTTGCATGTGACATTTAAAGTTCAGAATTCCTAATAACTTTGATGCAAAACTAGTTTATCCTTACTTTAAAAAATAACAGTAATATTGAAGTAATTTTGATTATATAAAAAAAAAGTAGCGGACTGTTGGAGTTACCTAACCACAGCGTGCCGGAATAAAAAAAAAATCAGACTGTATATTTATAAGTACTAGGTGTGTAAAAACGTTTGCAGCGACTTCTTTTTTGAAAACTCGCAACTGAATAGTCAGTAAAACTTTTTTTTACTTCGAAAATGCAAGACACCTTTCATACACCTAATAAACATGCTGGTGAGTAAATTTGATTTAATATTTTGATTAATATTTTATTTGGAGAATGAAGTTATTCAAAATTGAAACCGTATATGGACGTTATAAATGCTATGTGACTCATCTCAGATGATGTAGGAATAGATTTTGTGCTTAGTATCCTTCAGAGAAGCCAGGTGCAGGGTTGACCTGAAGGATGACCTCTTAGCCGGGGATGAAGATCCTTGATTTACCCGATGTCAATGGCTGCCCTGACAGATCCACGTGATCGGTCCAGCTGTGCCTGGGATGTGCGCGTGAGGAAAACAATAAGATAGACAGATATAAAAACAGCAACTTCAGAGAAGAGAAGAAATACACGAATATATTTTCGCGAGAATGTACAGTCCAAGTTCAGAGAAAGCCCCTGAGCCACACACTCACTGACCGACGGTGATTGACAAAATCCGGAAAAATAAAATGTACTGTTGAGATTTGGTTACATGTTATCATTAGGCATGACAACGATAATATTACACGATATAATAATAATGTGTTCTTTTTATATAGATAATTATTCCAAAGGTTTATTTGCGAATGTAAGGATGTTTTAATAGTGGTTGATTCTGTTGAGTTAATGAAGTCTATTGGAATAGACAAAAAAATAAAAAATAAAATGCCATTTAAGATTACAGGAATGATGCCGGGGAAAAAGCACTATTTTTATTGCCTACGGCAAAACCAAAGTTAACACATACACAACTACTATATTTAAGTGTAAAATTAAGCCCAAATGTTGGCAGTAAATAAAACAGTGCTCAGTAACGCAAATGGTAATATTAGCGAATTCCTTATAAGGAAATATTCGCCATTCATTGATCCAATAAACAGTGTTGCTGTAGGTTGAACTTTATAAAATCTTTGTTTTTTTTTTTTCAGGAAAATAGGTTCAGTAGTTGTTATTGCTCTTTCCAATATTGATGAGGGTTTCCTTACTTGCCTTTTGTTTTAGGTTGTGTGGAACGTCAGCATCTTGATTATACTATTTTTCTCTTGTTGAGTTATATATGCTACCCATTTTTAGTTTTAGTTGAAAGTCTCCAAATGATTTGGTTTCTGTTATCTAGTGCAATTATTTGCCTGTGATTCTGTAGCGCCAGTCCACGAGGCTCGAAGTATAGTATTCATTGAGACCTACACGTTTCACTCGCTCGAAGCCATTTCTAACCATCGATCTGAGAAAGCGATTGAAAGTTTAGGTATATCTGAACGAGTTTAGCGCCATGCGTTGAATCCATATGAAAGTCTCGATCTATCGAGAGAATTTAATTAATAACATCTCTATTTTTTTGGTTAATTGTTTGGTTTTGTAGCAGTTTGAGGTGTTGGTCAAAACTACCCTTAGCACAGCCTATTGTATATTCCATTTCTTTATCTCTTATACTAAGTGTATTTAGTACATCCTTCTTGTTAATTTTTTTTCGCGCCATTACTGCTGTTATTCCAATTCCAAATCCTTGTTTCTGCGTTGGGAAGGTTTATCTTGAGTCCCAATTCTTGGAATATTTAGTAGAGGATTCGAATTTTCTTATCCTAACTATGAATGTCTATGTCATCAGCATAACCTCGCTCATTCTCGGGTGGGGAGGAAAAAGCTGCTTTCCATTAATATATTCAGTCGGGATATGGTATGGTATGCTTAAGTGATCAGTGCCTATCTCTTCACATCTGTGCATGCAACATGCAGAATATAGTGCAGGAAGAATTTAAATATATTGGGGCCCTCATTCCCTCCTTATTGTAATTCAAATGAGGTTCAGAATGTTTCAGTATTAGGCTCCTTACACGACATGTACGACTTTATTGACCGATATAATTCTGTCAGATCTAGGCATTTAGTGGATTCGGATCTTGTAAGGCGGTTTCTAATGGACGAAAGGAGAGATCTCTGTAGATGCACCCTCTACTGCTGTGAGGTCTACATAGGAAGTACACAATTTTCTATTGGAGAGGTAAGCAATTTCCTGCATTTGGTTGATAATATATATGGCATCATTACACTCCTTACCAGGAGAAAGCCAAACTGAGTTGATTTTCATAGAGCGGTAACAACCTAGTTAATACAATATTCATTAGTACCTTCAGCATAATTGATCCGAGTGAGTTACCTTTGTATGTATAACGGCATTGGGGGTTTCTGTTTTGTTTCCATAGGGCACAATACACTGCACTTTTTAGGATGCGCTTCCATACTTCCTTCATGAAATTTAGAAAATTGTTATTAAATTTGAGAAGAACGTGCGCTATTTTCAAAAGTTCAGCCACAATGACACATGATACTTTTTTATTCTTCATTTTTTTATAGCTTTCTTTACTTCGTCGTCATGAGGTTCGTTATTGTTTATGTTTGGAGACAGGCATTGTAGTGCTCGGGTGTATACTAGTATATGTTCTATTTCTGCGGGTATCTTCAGCTTAGTGTGGTCAGGTTGAAATGTGACTCGAAGTTTCCTTTTTTCAAACCACGACATTGCATCTGATTAGGTTTCGATTCTAGGATGCATTCACAGTTGTCCGCTTTAAATCCATATCAATGTCTTGGCATGTCGGAGTTAATCTTAGAATGTTCTTTTTCTTTCTTAATTATTTAATATTCTCTCTTCCATTTTTCTTTCTCTTCTGCTTGTTTCTTTCTAGTATCAATCTTTTCAAATCAGTATTGTTGTCCCACAGGAGGATCTTTTTCCGTCTCGAGATTCTTGAAAGTGTTTCACGTGCTTCGGCTAAGAAGATAACATTATTTGATTCATCGATGTTGTTATGGTGAAGATTTAAGGATATTCATTTGAATTCAAGTTTATTACAGAATTATAACCTTACATTTTAATTTTTAGAGCTTGAATATTATACCTAGGTACTGTTCGTGGTTTATGTGAGCGGAAGCGAGCTATTTTGTTGGCTGGTGTTGTAAGTTTTGACACAAGAAATATGTTATAAGATTTAAAGTGAGAGTTATAAACTCTGACATCTTTGACAAATTGTCTAAGCCAAGAGTCCGAGGTATAAAAGTCAGTGATTTTTTTGGTTACTCTAGTTGGGCTATGCCATGTAATCCGATGTTGCATGGTGTAGTCAAATCATGTATTTAGGATGGAGTAACTATTTTAGTAACAAAAGGATAACAAGAGCCCTCATTGTTGTTTGAAGGTTCTGTTTGGAAGGATAATGTTTTCTTCTCATCACAGGAGCAGGTGGGTTTAATAAACATTATATGTGGTTATTAAAGTCCCAATTAATGCACACTTTTTTTGTTTTTTATACAACATAAAACTTCGTTAACCCGCTCTAGATTACTTTTTCGGAGACATTTTCTTCAGTTGAGGTATACAGATATGACAAATTTTACAGCCACGAACAACTATGTCGGCAACCATTAGTCTTTCTAATTGGTGTAAAATAGTGCCTAATAGTAGCCAGACCTACTATTTAGTAAATGTTGAGAACACAATAATAACCGTTGTGAAATCACGACTAAATCACGACTAAAAGGTAAGAGATCCTCATGCATTATTTACAAAGTGTTATGGCTTAAATAAATAACACCCGAGGGTCGTTTGCCGCGTTAAAGTTTTAGTTGTGATTACTAAGCAATAAAATATAATTCATAGTTATATTCCAGCCGTGATGGAGTTCAACATTGTTTAGGTAATCTAGTGAGTGATGACTTGTTTTCCTCTTTGCAACCTCTTTCCCACAAGCGCAACGTTGCAAGTCTGTAGCTACTTTCATGTTCACTACTATTCCCTAATTCCACCAGTTCAAACGTCTTGCCACTTCCACAAAGTCGAATCATCCCCGTTTCCTTCGTGTCCCAAGTGTAAGAAGAAATTTCTACTCAGACAGTTTTTCTAAGAATTGCCACTTTGTTGAACAAACTCCCGCGTGGGTGTTTCTCTGAACACTTCAATCTTGATCTCTTCATTATCATTTTCCTCCTAATCTTCATAATTTTCATTTCTTACCATCTTCTCTTCTATTCAAATCATGCAACTCATTCAGCATTACCATTTTTTGGCTGTTGCCTTCTACTTTGAGTGGCTTTCGAGCCTTGTACAGATCGAATATTATTTAAAATAGAAAAATAAACTCTGCCGATACTAAAAATTGCGAAGTTCCATCATACATATACGAAAACATAAAAAACTTTCAACCTCAGCGTTACTAACAACACCTCTATACAAAGAGGGCAAACACTTCGAAAAAGATTGACGTTCTTTTACCAATTATCCTATCCCTTGGAAGATTGCGTCTCTGTCAATAATAATAATAATAATAATAATAATAATAATAATAATAATAATAATAATAATAAATCAATATACATTGGTCATAGCGCAATATTTCTTTCGAGAAAGTGTCCTATATAAGCATTTCACACAAATCCACGGTCCCCCTTTCTTCAATACAATTCCCAAAACGATTAGACATTTTGAAAGCTCTTCACATCAAAAGACGCTAATGCACCATCAACAAATTTCTTTCAATATCAGCTTTCATGTCTTAAAAATGACGATATATATATATATATATATATATATATATATATATATATATATATATTGGTGAACTATGAAGAATTTGTTGATGTCACCAGTAAGCATAATTTGTTTCTCACTGAAAGTGCATAAATATGGTTTATCTCATCTATGTAAATAAAGGTCAATGAACACGTATCTTGCTCTCTAATAAAATTTCGACAAATCGTGCAGACATCATTCAATACATTCAATTTTTCAGTACTTGAAAAATCTGTCTGTAATTTGGGAAATTTAGACAAATAAAGCCTTTTTCCCTCTTCTATTTTTCTCTTTCTTTTCCTTCTCTCGTTTTCTTTTTCTCTCTTTTCTTCTTCTTAATCGCTCTTCCTCTTTCATTTTCCTTTTCTCTCTGCGCTTTTTGCACTTTTCCTTTTTCATTCTTTCTCGTTGCCTTTATCACTCTCTCTCCTACTCACACACATTATAACTCAAACATAAGTGCATAGTCAATTTTCTCCTGCGTACAACGAGATTGTAGTAGTTTCAATACTCGCAAGTCGCAAGAGGTTGTGTGCAATGCAACATCAGAACGATTAGATTTAAAAGATAAACGAAAGCAAAGATTATCAGGCTCTTTGAATTCACCACACTCACTTTGCTGCACGGAACTGTCAAATCAGCAAACAAGAATGAATCCATTCTCTCTCAGCAGGTTGAAAAGACTTTTCTTTTCTTGAGAATCACAACATTTTCACAGTGCTGTCATTTATTCAGATGTTTGTTTTCTTGGCTTTCCAGTCTTTCCAGACGTATAGCGTAAATCTGCCTGTTCAAATCCTGACGAGGTCACCATTTGTTATCACTGTGTGTTCAAATCACGTCTGACTCTACCAGTTTCTAACGGTTTTAGGTCGTAGTTGCGTTGACTCGTTCGTTGAACAGGGAAATTTTCTTGTCATGGAAGGATTTATGTCTAATGATAGTATGGGACACGTAGTTTGTTCGGTGACTAAGAAGTCCCCGGAGGAGAAAAAGAAACACGTCTTGTCAGTACGGCATCCTGTGTTTGAAGAGCAAAAGAAGAGAGAGTGGATTTGTGCCCTTTCCTCTTATACTGTTTTATACAAATGTACTATTATGCTAGAATTAAGTTTGTACTCAATTTCACACCAGATCAAGAGAAACTAGGCGCAGGGTTGATCTAAGGTTACTCCAGGCCGTTGAATGCAGAATCGCGTGACCTCACACAAGCATCCGGTTTTGCAAGCGTGGGAAGAAATCATAATATCCGCAATTAAATAAATAAACCACTCCATGTAGGAAGTGGGGGTGGGTCTTTCACACATCGCAGACAAAAATGTAAGGTCCAGGTTTCGGGCTTGGCGCAACGGTGCTGCTCACTCACCGAAAGTAATTGACGAAGTGAGGTAATTGAATAAAATGTAATGCTAAATATGAAAATACAAATCTCGTGTTATTCATTAGTCTGCACGTGTTATCACTGATCTACACTTCTGGTTCATTATACCATGCCACCTAGCGATCGTTAGAAGAAGTGGGGGTAGTTCCACAATGTTCTATTAATCTTTCTCATGTGTTAGCTATTTGTTGTTTTTGTTTTTATTTCGTTTTAATTTAATCTTGTTTCGCATCCCATTTTCATGACTTTTCTTCTGATCAAAACCTGCAAATGGTTGATATACCGTAGAAAAAGAATCAATCACCTAGTTCTTCTAATCATTATGATCATTTATATTCACTTTTCACGCCAGTTACAATTAGTTTTCACTGAAGACTGAATTCATTCAAGTCTTCTACTTTAGCAGTCTGCCCAGTATTCTAGTTGTTTTCGTCGGTACACTTTTCTTAAATATTCTCGATTCTTCCTCAGATTTCCAGCTCTTCCAGCCTGTTCGTCGGGCTTTTCAGGATTGTCCCCACCATACAACAACGATCAGTTCTAATGCCGCCATTATGCTCCATACTTTCTCCATTTCACTGGCGACACTGAGATACTTATCAAGCTTTTCGTTTTCTTTTAATGGAACAGCAGAATTCACTACTTGACATGTGTTTTTCTCTTTGTTTACGATAATTAGATCTGCTCTTTTGCCCTCTGCTGAGTGATTCATTTAAATCTAAAAATCTCAAATGTCTTTGTGTTTTTCATTCTCTCAGATAAATTTTAGGTCATCATTATTGTTTACACTTATCACACCGGTACTAACTGGTGGCTTCCAGTTCAGTTTAAGTGACAGCAAGTTAATTCTTGTTTGTTCTCCAAATGAATGCTCTCATCTACACCGTGCTTTTAGCTGTCCAACTCAAAGAGCAGCCAATATTTCTTATGTACATTCTCACATTCCTCACAGGAGTTTTCAAATCTTACCTCAGCTATTCAGAGGTATCTATAATTTTGGCTCTCTTGCCTTTATGGAAACATCTTTTTGTACGTAAGTAAAAGGATATTACTCTTTTATTGAGGAAAGAATAGATCAGACTTTGGATATACACTAAAGAATACATTTTGTCTGTTGTTCAGCATTTATAAGTAACATCATTACAATATTGTTTTGTTCATTTTCTTCAAAGAATTTTCACACTCTGTCTCCGTCTTGTGAACAGGAATAGAGGTTTATCCATTGTTTCCAGTTTAAGATTGAGTTTCCAGTTCTTTCTAAAAAGTCTACTTCAACTCTGTACTTTTAACGTTTTTGCCTTTTCGTTTTATTTGCTATTTATTTTTTCCTTGAATAGGAGTAGATAGGTTCGCCTATTTGCCGGTACACCCTTTTCCCTAGTCTTTTGAACAGGAGTAGAGGTTTATCCCTTGTTTCCTGTTCATGATTGGATTTCAGGTTCCTTCTAAAGTTTTCCCATTGTCTTTCAATTCCAGTAGCCCCTTATGTCTTAGTGGCATTATTGCCTTGCTCGGGTTGAACTGATTAAAAAGTCAATACTGCAGCACTTTTTAGTATAGATGTTCTCGACAATGCAGAATCGTGTCAAGTCTTCCTCTAATTACCATTACAGTTGTTTTGTTTTATTCTTTTCATGGGTTCTTCGGGTCTGTTCCCAGATCTATTATTATTATTATTATTATAGAGGGAAATAGCAGGACACCAAAATATGACGCTTGGGTACAAATATAGGAAACCCAATACACCCATCATGACACCCAGACTGATAAGAGTACAGCAGGCACATGTATCACGGCCAAATGTGCGCAATATGGTGACAGGTTTTGGTAAAAGCAGCGCATACATTTGAAGTTAGGGCCGATTTAGAAATACTTCAGTTTGAGTTATCCAGTCTGTACAGAGGGTATCTGGTCGAAAGTTTTCCCAAGTATCTACATGTTTCCCTCAAATCGCCTGGCGTAAAAAAATGTGACTCTCTCCTACTACACCTGCTCATGAACAGAGATGCCCCTAGGATGCATCATCCCCTAGGCAACATGCCCAACTGGTTATGGTCAGGTCATTGACAAGCAGATCTATCCTAGTGAACAGAGTATTTACTGTAGTCCATATTAATTCACCAAAATAAACATGTAAACATTAACACCTCCAATTATTTATGATCAAAAGCCATTATCATTATCATCATCATTATTATTATTTCTATTATTATTTATGGATTTTAATATTATATCAGTTTTCTGGGTGAGTAGTAAGAATCGAGTTATAACAAGTCCTTTAATTTCAACATTTTCCTTTGCTTGTTAAGCAAATTGTTTCACTTAAATAAACAGGCGTAATTTCGTTGTTATTGTTAAGTTCTTATCTTAGTAAAAAACAAACATTGTACTGGGACCTATATACATATAACCGTTCTATCTATCTATCTATCTATCTATCTATCTATCTCGCTCACACACGCGCATAATCTTTCCATCATAGTCACACTCACAAATGCAAACACAAAATATCTTTCTTACACACACACACACACACACACACACACATACACACACACACACACACACACTCTCTCTCTCTCTCTTTTAATTTCACACATAAAAAAATCAAATAAGATCTTTTTCAATCAAAGTTCTGATATTTTGTATATATCGAACAACTGATACATTCTCCATCGAAATGCCATAATGCAGACGTTTAAAAGCCGAACTTTAAAAACAACAAGCATCTATAATCCCAGTTTTTGTCTCCAACCATTACGTTCTGAGATAGTGACAACAGGTAAAGGAATAGCCGAAAGTTCGAAATCAAAAAACGTTTGGCCAGTTCTTCTATACGCTAATCATAGAACTGGCCAAACGTTATTGTTAAGATATACAGGGTATCCCCCAGAAAATGTACTCACTTTTTGACATCCTAATCTTCTTGATTTGTTTTTTCATTTTTCAGATTTAATGCATCCTAATAATAGCAGGAGTATGACTAAAGTTTTTAAAAAAAGGGTTGTCATAAAGTGATAATGGAAGCGCAAAAACATTAAAGAAGTGCAAAGCCAACTTAGAAGACAGTTTTACAGAGGTCCACCAATGCGACGCATCGTTGCTTGCATCAGAGATAAGCTTGAAGCCGAAGGAATTGTTTACGATGTTCATAAGCAACATTCTGGAAGACCATGATCATATACCAGTCTTGCAAAAAGAACAATTGCTGAAAAGCTTCCTCCGATCACCAAAGAAATCTGTTTGACAAAATGGTGGTCGTCATTTTTAATATTTATAAACATGCATTTAATTTCATTTAACATTTAATTTAAACGGTTAAACTTCTTTGTAAGTTAATAAACATTAATATTTCTAATATTTAACCATTAATCTTGTTTGCATTTATTGTCATTTAAGCAGTGAGTACATTTATGGGGACATCATGTATATATATATATAAACTTTCTCCATACATATATATATATATATATATATATATATGTGTGTGTGTATGTGTGTGTGTGTGTGTGTGTGTGTGTGTGTGTATAGTACAAGCAGAGATACCTGTTTGAGGAAAATTAACTTTACATATATCAACACAGGAAACATACGTTCTTATGAATACGTCTTCATAAACATCGAAATAAAAAATAAGTGTTTTAATATATTTTTATTGACAGAAGTTTCTTACAGAGAAGCTATGACTGAAAAAAATACGCTGATGCCCAAAAACAAAACAAATAATTTTGTCCTTTAGGTTGGCAGGGTTTCTAGGTACACAATATTAATACTTCTTCTATTGGGTGACAGTATGAAAAGGTTGTTTAGCGACGCAACCCAAAAATAGCCAACAAGATAGTGCCATGGAAAAATCATGGAGAAAGTGAAGGTTGATTTTAGTGATCTTTTTAGAAGACATGTCATCCACTGGTCACTTAATGAAGTACACGTGAACAAAGGCTCTCTTATGAAGATTTCTAATCAGCCAATGACGTGAAAGCTATTTAATAGATATAGGCCTTTAAACGTGATCTGCTGAATTTCATTTCATGCATTGGTATGAAAAAGAAAGGTGATTTAAGTAGCTCTGAAAACGGAATAGTTGTTGGCGCAAGACAGGGTGGTCTGAGTATATAAAAAATTGTTGATCTACTGTGATTTCACGCATACCTATCTCTAGGGATTTAAGAGAATGGTCAGAAAAACAACTGATCGGCAATTCTATGAGCAGAAATCCCTTATTGAATAAAGGGGTTAAAGTAAAAGAGCCGAATTATTTGAAGCTGATAGAAAGGCCATAGGAGCTCAAATAACCACTCTTTACAACAAAGATATACAAAAGAGCTTCTCTGAACACACAAGTCGAACCTTGAAGCAGATGGGCTACAGCAGCAGAAAATCGCGCCAGGTGTCATCTCTTGTCAGGTAAGAATAAGAAACTGAGGTTACAATTCACTAAGCCAAAAAACTGAACAATTAGAAGATAGGAAAAACAGTGCTTGATCTGATGAGTCTCAATTTCTGTTGCGATATTCAGTCAGAATTTCGGTTGCGACAGGGACAGAATTTGACAAAAACAACATGAAAGTATGGATCCAACTTGGCTCGTATCAATGGTGGAGGTGGTAGTGGAATGGTATGGGGGAAATTTTCTTGACATAAATTGGATTCTTTGGTAGCAATAAAAGATCGTTTTAAATGCCGCGGTCTTACCTAGCTATTGTGGCTGACCATGTTCCTTAATTTATAACTACGGGTGGGCACTTCAAACAGAACAATACTTTATACTTATATTCAAATAAAAGTAGTGTTAGATTGGTTCTTGCATCACAGCAATGTGTTTTCTGTATTAAGCTTTTGATGGTGATTCATGCTGCGATAGGTTTCAATGTAGTGACTCCAGTACGAACAAACGTTAGAGAACGGAGGCGTAAAGGAGTCGCTTGACCAAAGGAGACGTTTGAGAGCGGTTGGAGTTTGGGCATCCGAAAGGCTGGATGGCCACTTCAGGTAATTGTTACGCATGACGCTTCAATGGTGTTTCGATAAAAGCAACAGTACTCACATGAACATTCCAATATCCATAGACTAGGCACTAGACGGCCACGTAATAAAGATATTTACCAAGATCGGTGCATTGTAAGCATGACATTGCAGAACATTCAGAACACATATCGGTACAAATTGGGACTCGTTTACTTGCAGCAAGACTATAGGCACGCGTGCTTTTAGACTTTCAATTACACCACAACATTGTCGAGCAAGTTTCCAGTTGTGTCGTGAAGTGGTCTCTTGGGGAATCTAATGGCAATCTGTAGTGTTCGGCGATAAGAGCAACTTGTACTCTCGTGCAAGAGATGCTCGTTTGTGTGCGGAACATCTTTCAGTTTATGCCTGCCGAGAGAGAACAATGGGTTCACCGAAATGTTTATCATAGCTAACTCGTGTTTTTTTCATCTTATTTTCTGTTGCTTTTTACTGAAGCTCTCAGAAACCGGAAATAATGAATTAATTATCTTCAAGATAACAGATACTTTATACTTATATTCTTCATTCATTATATATCGTTGTAACTGTAGACACGTCATATGTACCAAGAAATGTTGAGATAGTCTTACTTTCTATATTTGTTTTTAGAACTTAGTGTGTCTCTATTTAAGTAAACTTTAGAATGGATCACACACACACACACACACACACACACACACACACATATATATATATATATATATATATATATATATATATATATGAATGAATTAAAATTTTATATATATGCTTAATAAATCGTACCTGTAATCTGGCAAGTAATATAGACGACTAGATTTTTTATATTTTTTTTTTTTTACAATGATGTTCACTCTGCACAAAGCCCAAGAGCCACTCGAAGTGGATAGTTACTGAGTAAAAGACACATATGTGAAGAAGATAACGGTTAACTCTAGACTTGAACGGGTTAATATTGTAGTGATCGGGAAGCATCCTCCTCGGAGTTGGTTCTACAAAGCAGCGGTTCGTGGGAAGAAACTGCCCGAGTGGAACTTACATTTCACCAATGGAATATGAAGGAAATGAGGATGGTTCACTACGATGTGCGCGGCATGGCTGTGAAGGTTAGAACTGGTGGCACTTGTAGTTCGTCTGAACACTTTCCATGAAAATAGTGATAAAGCAACAAGAAGCTTGTGACGTTTCATCTGTGAGAAAGGGGTTGTCGGGAGGAAAATAATTCATTACCCACAAGGAGGCGGAGACTGGAAGTAAAGAATGGGTAGCTCCAACCCATACATAGCAGCAGTACTCTATTTTCGGCCTGATCTGGCTCATGTAAAGGTAGAGGACAGCATGAGGAGTCAGGTAATTACTGTAGCGGTACAGGGGACTGATCATTTCTGCAGTATCTTTAGCGAAGGATCGTATGTAAGAATTCCACTCGAGGTCTGGGTTGAGCTTAAGTCCCAATAGGCGCTCTGAGAGGGCACCCATTCATCGCCATAGTTGAAAATTCATGATCTGCTTGGTGATGATGGAACGTCACTAGTCTGAGGCATTTATTGTGACCAGCCAAGTTTAAAAATATATTTAAACAGGAAAACTAGAACATCTGGCTATAGCCTTAATATCTGTTTATATTACTTAGCTATATATACACAGTTATGTTTCGTATTTCTTTCTTTTTTCTGTTTCATTTTCTTTGTTTCTCTGGGGGGGGGGCTCTTTCTTTAAATTTATATAATAATTCTTACGTAGGAAATCTGTTTTTACTGCATTCATTTGGTACGTTTCGATTTTTTGAAACGCATTGTAGAATGAATTAAACTTTGTGAATTGGTAATAAAGACCGCTTGGCACGGCACCGGGGTTATACCGTTTGCCTTGATTGGACCTGGCGGATTTTAATCAACCTTCTGATTGGCTGCCAAACATTGAGACATTACTACAGATCTACGCCATTTGAGTTTCTACGTCTAACAGCGCCCAGATAATAAGTAAGGCCGCCCATAACTAATACGAGCGAGGCTATATGAAATTTGCCGAAGAAGCGAGCGACATGCAGAGAAATGGCGTACGCCGCCAGAAAGGGAAAATTTAAGGTCAAAATTCGAACGAATAGGAACGACTTCAAATTTGGCATCAAGCTCTTTGTATTTGCGTCATCAAGTGAACAACGAATTCGTTGTCATGGTATTATGAGAACGTTAAACGATTCTTCAATAATGTTTACATTAAAATATATACACATAATTCAAGGAGTGTATCTCAAAAAAGTTAAATCTGGAAGGATTTTCATGAACAATTATGTGTGTGTGTCTCACAAAAGTTAAAACTATATATATATTCCTGTAGGATCACTGAAGTTAAGCAAGGTCAATTTTGGTCAGTTCCTAATTGGGTGATCGCTTGGGAATATCAGATGCCGTAAGTTTAGACGTGCGCTTGTTGTAATGGATAATGTCTCAGAATTGTTATTCGTTGAACCGAGTTCCAATTCCAGTTGGGTTCGTTATATTCACTTACGCTCAAATATATTTGGCAAATGTATGAATCTACCTCTTCTCCCTCACCTATGAGTTAATTAGTAAGACTAGTATCATATATATATATATATATATATATATATATATATATATATATATATATATATATATATATATATATATATATAAATTCTTTCAATCTAATAATATTTTCAGGTTTTAAATAACCTGTAAAGTGTTGATAAACCGTAGAAAACGAATTAATCAATATTTAATTACAATATTTACACTCGGATTATTGTCCTCATCTTTGTTCCCGCTTGACTGATTTCAGCGAGGCTCTTCTATTCTTTACGCAGCAATACACGTAACAGGCAGGTTGGGTTTAAAGTTTTACACGCATGATTGCACTTACAAGACAATATCCTAGTGGATTAAAGCGTTGATTTAGGAATTTGGTGACCTAATAATTGTGAGTTCAATCCCTGACAGGGAAGACTTAGACTCACTTGAAACAGCAATAAATTCTGAATAAGCAGAAGAGATCTCCTTGGACATAGTCAGCGGAATGAAAACAATAAAATGTTCGAAATTTCCTTAGGATTACCCTGATCGACATCTGATGAAGGCCAGAGTGTACAACGACCGATACATTATGATAATAGTAATAAAGACGAAGACAATAGTCCGAATGTAAATAATGCAATAATATTAATTCAACTGCTTAAAAGAAGTGACGTCTACTCATATAACATGTAACCACTGAATATAAAGTTTACGGAAACAATAATCCAAAATCGCTTTACGTTTTAGCTACAAAAATAAAGTTAGCAGATATAGACTTCAAAATGCCCAACGAGTGATGTACATTCCTTAAACAGAACAACTGAGCCTTGCTTTATCATGGGAGCTTCTCTAATTTCTAAGGCAAATTCCGCTTAAAAGCAGTTTCCCTGGTGGCAAAAGTAAGTACAGGTTCTATTCCAGTCGGGGTACACGTTTGCTTTTGCAGGACTTTTCGATCTCTAAGCTAGTTGACATTAATTTCACTGTTTAAAAAAAAGGATGCCTACACAAATACGTGTACCCACGTTATAAAGTTTATAATAATAATAATAATAATAATATATCATAATTAACAAGAATTCATTTAAGCACGTTTTATTGAATTCGACCAATGTTTGTGTTATTCCAGTTTATGTATTAGCTATCGCATACTCAAATCAACTGAATAAAGTGTCCAAAGTATCAAATTCTATTTGGTTCGAGTACTTTCGACATTCACTGGTCATGATCAGGAAAGATAGTGTTAACAGTTACAATAGAAAAAAGTTATTAGCTTTATCCTGGAATTTTTAGAAACGCTATAATTTAATTTATATGTACGTGTTTCGAATGTAAAACTATCGCTATACGTAAGGCATATTCATTTAATATTTTAAAATTAGTCCTTTTGTAGTCATGAAGCCTAATAGTGTCATAAAAACAAAAACAAAATGCTATTAATTTATTTTCTTCTTTAATTTTTAAACGCATTTTAAAATTACTTCGTCTTTAGTGAAAGATATTGTATTTAATATTGGCTGTTTCTTTTGTATAAAAATTGCTTCTTTTGTGTCTATATAGTATTTTGGTATTAATACTAGTAGATAATTAATTGTAAGACGGAATGCTTCGTTGTCAGCAAAAGAGTCAACCTAAGATGTGAGTTATGTGTAGAGGACATAAAATTTAAGCAGATGCGGAAATTTAATTGAGGATATTGAGGGCAAGAGAGATAGCGGAAGGCAGTGGATCACGTACACGACCAGCTTGTGTGAATGGATGGTAGAAAGGGAGCAAAAACTGCCACAAAGGATAGAAAGTTGTAGAGAACCATGATCGTCTATGTCCTGAAAGGACGCGACATACAGAAGAAGTCTAGTAACGAAATATGTTTTTTAGAAAGTAAGCAAGTTATTAAGGGATCTAAAAATATTCTTTGAAACAATTTTTTATACTAATGTTAACCCAAAGAACCACTCAAAGTAAAAGGTTACTGTGTTGCATGAGCGTAAGAAAAATCAAGAAGTGAAGTTCATAAGGCTATGCAGGAAAGATGTCGATTAACCCTATATTGAATAGATCAAGATTGTAGTAATTAGGAAAACATTCTGCCGAAAGTCTGTTTCACAAAGCAGCAGTTCTTGCGAAGAAGCTGTCCCAACAGAACTTATTTCTAACTATTAGAATACGCAGAGAATAGGGATGATTCACACTTCGGTACGTGATATGTTGTAATGGTCATGCGTCGTGAGACTAAGGAATGTAGCGCGTCAGAACACTTGTCATAGAAATAGCGATAGAGCAGCAAGAGGCTCGCAATGTTTCATCTGTGGGAAAGGGTATGTTGAGTGGAAATAATTCATCACCTACAAGGTCGCGTAGACGTTGTTGAACTCTATCAAGACAAGCAAGTGAGGACTGGGCAGTTTCAGCTCAGCTATGACAGTAATACTCCATTTATGGTCTGATCTGACAATTGTATCGCAGCAAGATTCAGATATTTACTGGAACGATACAATGAATTAATCATTTTCCTAGCATCTTTAGCAATAGATCGGATATATGAGTTTCACAAGAATATTTGATTGCTATTTAATATCTAATCTGCGAGGTTACAATGAATGCTGCACAATTTAGTCACAGATGAAGGAAAACCTTCAAGTAACAGGTGGGGGGGGTACTAACGATAAATGTTGAGAATATTCTGGACAGATTATATGAGAAATTAGGAAGTTTTCAAAAGAATAGAAACTATAAATAAATTGCTGTTAGAAATCAGTAACTGACTGATGCATTCATTTGTTTTTACGGCTTATGAAGCTTTTGCAGGTTATTTAAAGCGAGAAAATATTTTTATTTTTTGGAGATAATAAAGATTTCCTGATACAAGTCTTACTAATTAACTCATAGGTAGGGGGAGAAGAGGTAGATTGATACCTTTCCCAAGAGTATTTGCATGTAAGTGAATATAACAAGACGACTGGAATTGGAACTTGGCTCTCCTATTTCCAATTCCAGCCATTATCGAATACACCACCCGCACATCCAAGCTGATCTGGTATTCCCAAGTGGTCACCTATTTAGATACTGACCAGCCTCGATGTCGTTTAATTTCGTAATAATAATCAGTAAGAAAGATATCTGGAATTTTAGGAGCGTGAGGCATTTCTTTTGCTTTTCAAAGATATGTCTGAAAAAATAAATTAACCATATTATAATAGATGTTCACATGGTGCGAAACAATTATCTATATTCGTCTGCATTATTTTCATATATATATATATATATATATATATATATATATATATATATATATATATATATATATGTGTGTGTGTGTGTGTGTGTGTGCGCTCATGATTAATTCATATCTATCTCAGTCTGGTGTTATTTACTTCGTCTTTCATATGTACGTACTATCAGTGTACTGATAACTCACTGTTCAATTCTCTCTAAACATATTAGTCTTTTCCTGTCTCTCTCTTTCTGGTCATATCTACCTATTTCTTCTTTTATCGTTACCGACACCCATTCATTATTCTAGATGACTGCACTGCGACACACACACACACACACACACACACACACACACACACACACACCAAGAGACCGCATTTTAAATTCCTCGAGTCTCGCTTTGATCTTATAATCGTCATTTTCTTTGGGGAGTCTATATAAAACTACACTCGCTCAGTAGAAATAAGGTCATAGAAGGTATATATATATATATATATATATATATATATATATATATATATATATATATAAATCTTGTATGTTTGTGCAAACACAGGTCAAAGAAATAGATAAACGCACATCTGTATCTATATTTATATTCACCCCCCCCCCCACATAGATGAATTAAGACTGATGGAATCTCCTCACAAGAAAGTCTATAGAAATTCACTCATAACCACAAGAATACACATACAGGGATCAAGAGAAATTAACACAGAGAAAACGAAATCCTCTGGGCTTATAAATATGCACATTTTCTACATGTGCATGTGTGCATTTGCATATGTGTACACGCACGTATATAAAGTTTCTGCTGAAATATGCATCTTTATATACTTACAAAAAAATAACACCTGTAAGTATTCGTCCGTGCACAGAATATTGCTGACATACCTGGTCAAGAATCCGCAATGTAATCAATACTGACCTGGCATCTTGACTTCAGTCACTTTTCCGCTTAACGTGGCTTTCCTCTGTCTTTTCTAAAAAAAATATTTTCATGGTAATTGTTCTTTTTAAATCGTTTCACCCTATAGTGCACTAAGACGCAAGTGGTTACTGTGAGTGAAAGAAAATGAGAAGACTTTAAAAAAAGGAATCGGAGACTCAATTCTTTCTGATAAGCTTTCTTCCTAGGTGCATGAATTTAAATGTACTACAAGAATGGTAACTAGGTCTCACTGTTTTACTATTGAATTAGCTAGACGTAGCCGTATGTCCTATTTTAATTTCTTGACGTTCTCGTCATCCAGTTCCATGCTTCTCTGCCACCTACAAGCTTCAACAATGTAAATGCAACGCCAATCACCATATTCTGTTTTCCTGAATTCTGTTCTTTTATTGTCCTTTCTTCTCACTGAAGTCGTCTCATTATCTTTCAGACCCAGAATATCCCTTGCGTCTTAGTGGTATTATTTCTTTGCTTGGGAAGAAATGATTAAAAAAACGCGCACATATACAGGGTGCGATGGATAAATTGTCATCTGAATTACACAAAAATGAAAATAAGACTGACATCTCACTTCAACAGATATATTTACCAAAATTACGCAAAAATATCTTAAAATACTAAAGAGTAAACTTAGTGAATATAATCGCCATTGGCTTCAAGCACGGCCTCCAGACGACCTCAGAATCTCCCGCAACTCTTCTGGATGGTCTCCTTTTTTAAGTTGGTGAATTCTGCCATAATCCTTGCCTTCAGTTCATCTTTAGTGTTACAAGGAATTTTTTTGGTCTCTCACTCAACTGCGCCCCACACATAATAATCAAGAGGGTTGCAGTCTGTGGAGTTAGGTGGCCAGATGTAAGGGGTTATGTGGTCACAAAAATTATTTGATTGCCATGACTGGGTCCTTCTGCTTGTGTGGCACACATAGGCTCTTCCAGAAGCCACCCTCTTGATCAAGGACAGCACTATCTCCTCAGGGCACTTGATGTAGGTCTTCGTATTGAGTCTGAGACCATGTGAGAAGATGAATAGAGGCATAACATCGCCATCACAAGTGATCATTCCAAACTGCATAATGCTGGCTGGATATTTGGTTTTCATCACTCACACAGCAAGTCGTCAGATTGAAACCCAAGCACTCTGAAATGTTCGTATTGGAGCTTCCGGCGCGAATTCCAAACAGTACAGCATGCCTTTTCCAAATTTCTGGCGGAGTGAACTGCGTCACGATGCTTTTTTTTCTCTCACAGACAGTGCCCAACTGACTCGACTATATTGTACAGTTGACAAAATCAAAAACAAACAACGCGCATGCCCGAAATTAAAATTATAAAGTGGCGACAATTTACCCATCGCACGCTCCATTTGAAAATAGACACACCCACAATTACATAGCAATACTTGTAGTAGATAATGCTTGTACATTCATACATAGATATTGCCGGCTCCCTACCGCACGGCGATGGGGGATATTCTTATCACGCAAGATTTTCGCTAGCAGTGTGAATTCAGTCCCCATCGGATGTTCCACTACTGAGTGCCTGTGCTAGACTAGGTTAAACTTAATAAACACCTACAAGACAGATACCTGTTGCAGAGCTAGTTTTGCACATCAGTCTTTAGTAGAGCGAGTTAAATTCTTTAAAACTTTAGGCGATGCTTGGCAAACCGGTAATGTCTGAAATTTTGATCCAAGTTGTTAGCATCCACTAATTTTCTATTTCTGTCCTTATTTAACAAAACCTATAAAGAACGACACCATTGTATCTGGAACAAAACTAGTGAAATTTTCCCGCCAAATAAGTTACGAAATTAAGAAACTACCATAGAAAATGTAAGGAGTCGACAAACCTGTCATAGTCATTTATTTGTCAGCACTCTACAAAACAAAATGTTTCAGAAAGACGGAGAGAGTGAATGTTGCAGCGAGATACGCTCTAGAAAACAGATCGTGTTATAAGCAAAAAGTAAAGCCAATATTTCTGTGAACAGATCAACAGAGATGTTCTGAAAATAAAAATTTAAAAAATGCAAAAAAGGTCTAATTGACCATAAAAATCATTTACTCTAACACATATTCGCTTTTGAAGTAGTGACATCGCGTCAAAAGGCCGGACATTTAGTTAATGTGCGCTGTTCAAATTCATGCAACTTTAGAGTATCAACTCGTATACATTGAACATAATGACACATAACATAAATGTATATGATAGACATAATAAAACACAAACATGTATACGCCAGAAACATCAAAATAAACCATATCACACAGACGAAACAAGAGAAATATATATTGAAAAAGTTTATGCACGATTAGAAAATTAAAAACAAAATTTTACATACTCACAAAAAACATTTCTTAGTCAAATACATAGTCTCCATTGTTTTAACAATTGTTTCCCGTCGTTCTACAAGCTTATTAATGCCATTTTTGCAGAAATAGCGTGTTTTTTGTTGGAAGAAGGTTGTGAGGTAGTCAATTTTTGTCATTTAAATTGTTCTTTAGAGAAAAATGAAAATCCGAAGGAACCAATACGGTGGGGTCCCATTGTAACTCTTTAAGCTTCATCAAGGTCTGTTTTGCAACATGCGATCTTGCGTAGTCGTGGTGGAAAATGACACCTTTTCGATTTGCGAAAATCGGCCTCAATGAGATTGGTGAATTGGTTGTAATACTTCTTTGCAGTTTTACTGTTTCGCCGGCTAGAAGCTCAACGGAAATTATCCCCTGTTTAAACCCACCAAACGGATTGCAACACCCACTTCATTGGATGCAAGCCGCGACTTTAGCCACAGGTGTTCTACCCATTCACATTTGCGTCAAACGTTATCATAAACGATTCATTTTTCATCATCTGTGACAATTCTATCCAAGAACGACTCCTTTTGGTGGCGTAACAGCAAAAAATCGTCGCAGAAACAGGATTGAGCTTGTTCTATTTCGTCAGAGAATGTGGTATACACGTATTGAGTTTGGAAACGAACCCAGATCTCTTCAAATGACAAAAGGCAGTTGAAATATTGATTTCCAAACTCTTAGCAATCTATTCCGTCGAAATCTTTGCTTTATTCTCTATGGTGGCAAGCATAGACTCTTTCTCAACGTTGGTAGATCGCCCAGAGTGTTGTTGATCGGTTAGGTTAAAATTAGCCAGACGAAATCTACTAAATCATTTTTTGGTTATCCGAAGAGCTGGAGCACGATCCAAATAAAAAAAATAAAATTTCATCCTCCATCTTTAAGACATCAATTTGTGTACAAAACGTCAACATTCAACAAAGTCTGACTCGCAACTGAACAATTCACCAAAGTTCCAATCTAGAACACACAAGAAATTTTATATTAACAATGAAAATCGGGCACGAACTTTTGCAATCATCCGATGCATATAACAACACTCACGGGGCACGTGGAGGCGGTGTAATAGTTATCAAGCTCGTCTCATTAGAACAATTACGACTGAGTAGCGAGTTCGATTTTCACTGGATGCCCCCTACTTTCGGCCTTGTGCCACATCAAAGCTACGCTTGGAAAATCACTATAATAACGCTCACGAAAGTAAGAACAAATTTACATAGAGGGGGCATTCAATTTATTACAAAATCTGACATATCCTATATACGTTAATTTTTACCGCCATTTATATATATATATATATATATATATATATATATATATATATATATATATATATATATGTATATATAGATATATATGTATATATATATATATAAATTCTAATAACTAAAAACACCAGAATTTAGTCAAATAAAGACTGCTTACCATTGTGATAACACCCGTTCTTGACAGTGACTGCGAAAGTTGAAAATACTTGAATATAACAAGAAAAAAAAACATGAATGGCTTACGGTTTTAAAAAAAAACAAAAACATAAAGTGTTGATAACCCGTAAAAAAATTCTGGAACGAGACTGCTAAACTTTTTTCTGTATTTAAGACTTATATAGAAGTTTTCGAATGCAATATTTCTGGACAAAAAAAGTAAAATGAATTTTGTTATTTATTTTAAAGATTATTGTAATCATTTAGTGAAGTGATATCATAGCTAAGTTCAGTACCATTGCCATAGTTTGAGACTAGGAAAACAAAGTTAGTCTTCTGTTTGGTTTTCGCAGCAAAAAGTGAGGTGGGGTGCTGACATCTTCCAGCCCCCACTATATTGTTGTGGATACTGCTCGACTTGGCCAAAGGTGAGCATTGAATAGGTAGGGCACTTAGTGTGGATTGAAATGATAGCTCTAGTTAACACACACATAAACACCCTTCCTGTGTTGCGTGGGTATGTATGTATGTATGTATGTATATATATGTGTATGCTGATTCATGTGCAAGGCTAATGGGGACATGCACACACACACAAAAATGGAATGGATTTGACAGTCTCAGGGGTGATAGGGGGGCATCTATCATCAACACATGTCATCGCCACCACTAAGACCAAACCTAATGATTTTATTACCACTTAGGCAGAAATTCACTTTTGCCAACGGTTCAAAAATGAGATCAAGGCTCACTACAAATACAGAAAATGAAACATTAAAAGTACATAAGGAAAATTTATTCCTTTAAAAATTGATTCCTTTTATTTGCCTGAAGAAGATCATAAGACCAGAAACGTGTGTAGCAAAAATATGAAGAATAAAATATAATATATACACTAAAACAAATCCATATTATAACCAAAAACATTTGCAGTTTCTCTTTTTTTAAAATATACATATTTCTCCTGTTGGAACAACAACCTTTTTCCTATATATATATATATATATATATAAATATATATATATATATGAAATAATCATCATTATTACTTCTACCACTTCTCTGATAACTTTTTGCCAAACCTTTTTTTTTTATGTAATCAATAATTTAAACACATCTGTTCACAAAAGAAAAACCATGCCAATAGTCATCACTAATGCTAGTTGTAATATGCACATCTTACTTTCTGAACGTCACTTTTTTCCCATCACCTATTGAAGCTTATTTAGGCACTCTGGAAAAAAATACTTATGTGAAAAGGAACCTTGCACATATGGCTATTTTTTAATGTAGGTACTTTAAGTGCCACGAACATGTCAATGTTAATGAAAAAAAAAGATGCCCTGATCATCTCTTTTAAATGTAGTTAGAAGGTGCTATCTGGAAGTAGATTGCAGTGTCCAAGTAAATCTTATCTTGGCTTGTGATATGCAAGGTGACATCACTATGCTGATTCTTTAATGTGAGTTTTCAAAAATTGACTGAGGTACATTGATGCTGACCAGAGACATAAATGAATACTCTGCAAGGGTCAGATGCTGTCTAACAGGG
This sequence comes from Acanthosepion esculentum, assembly GCA_964036315.1. NCBI lineage: Eukaryota > Metazoa > Mollusca > Cephalopoda > Sepiida > Sepiidae > Acanthosepion > Acanthosepion esculentum. The sequence continues at coordinate 66,601,086 of OZ038480.1, read as the reverse complement.
GACCCTAATGTACAGACGAATCTCTTTGCAACTATCACCTGAGAGAGTGGTGGCTGGAGTTTATATAGATTTACATCAAAAGCAAAGGTTCTCTTTAAAAAAAAAAAAAAAAAAAAAAAAATCTCAAAATATGTGAATATGGCTGGGAATTTTTTTTATAAGGGTAGCTTGGTGATATTTTTTTCTTTATCTGAATTCAAATTTTTCTTTTCCTAAGGTTCCCAGCCAGACCAAGAAAGGATAAAATAATTTTTATTTGGTTAAATTTTGGTTGGAACTGGAAACCTTCCAGCACTTAATATTATTTAAAGTTTTTATTGAGTAATTCCAAAAAAAATAAAAACAACCCTATCTTTAATTTATTGCCCATTGCAATTTCTCAAAATACATAAAAATAAATATTTGATTTTCAACAAAATTATGTTAGAGACCAAATGCATAAATCAACATTACACATGATAAATACAATCATTTTACAAGTATTACTTAACTTGGCTATTGTGATAACAACTCTCACAAACCAGGAACCTAGGGTGCAATTTCATAAATCAATTAGTGGTTTGCACTGATTAGACAAAACTGTACTTTCTCAACTAAGTAATGAGTCTCATCTATATGGCTTAAAAGATATCTCAGTCAAGAAGATGCACTATATAAGTTTGTAGTCTAAAAGATTAAAAAAAAAAGCATTTATTTTACACAACAAATATTTATCACATAGAACATTATACATTGAAAATTTCAAATAATAAATGTATCAGGCTATAGACTCACTGGTTCAACCACATACTACCAAATCATGCAAGAATATGCCTTCAAGCAATATTCCATAAATATTGATTGTTATTTGGGTTAACTATACATATCACTATCAAAGTTGATAATTCATATTTTCACATATTAGGACCATGAAAATATTGGTTACAACTATTACATTTTTCATAAACTAAACTTTATTCAGCACAAATACTAACTTGATGGTAAAAAAATTAAAATAAATACAATGACAGAAATTAAGAAAACCTTATTACTGTTTTAAGGATGTTACAGTTTTTGTAGCTGCACTTAATGTTATACTCAAGCAAAGCACAATAATTTAATTCTTGTTGAGTTTATTATAAAAACTAATGGGATATAACACACCTCCAATTACATCATTATGAAATTAAATTAGGTAATAGTAGACCATTGTGCCTGTGTAAACATTGATCTACCAGATACCTCATATTAGTATATAAAGCTTAGGTGATATATTTTTGGAAAAAAGATTGGTGGTGGGGATCATATATGTCATCAAATACAATTTCAGCTTAAGCATTTTTAAGGCTTTTCTGATGTATTAATCCAGCAGTATGAAATCTGGATCTGGGTGTCAAAGATTTCTGAAAGTAGCATAAAAAGGGGAGGAGATAGAGATATTGCCACTGCTTTTAGGAATCTCTGTTGCCAAATTCCAAAACTACTGATAATAGCAACTCCAGATAACTAAATGAATTATACATTCAGAGAATAATGAAGAAAGCCTAATTCAAAAAAACCAGTGATAAAATGAACATTGATGGAGATGTTAGTTCAAACAACTTGAGGAATTATGCTAATGATTCATCTCAGAATTTCAGACTATATTTAAATCATTATATTGTCTATTTCCCTTACTCACTACAACTTGAAAATAATAAGAAATAATGAAAATATAAGTGATGTTGAAAAGAAAAAATAAGTCAAACTCGCCAAATTGAAAAGTATATATTCTTTTATTTATAGATCAGAATTTTATTTCATTTTGATGCTTCAATTATTTATATGTCATTGGTTATATGTCATTCATTCACTAATCACTTGTTCCTTTATTTTTTCTTATTTTATTTCTGTTTTCAACTGGATTTTAATTTTCTTTTCTACAATTGTCTCTTTTCAGTATCAATCAGTGCAAATCATCTGCATCCATTTGAATCAATTCCCTAAAGAAATTTTGCAGCCACATGTTGTCAACATTACCATCACCAACTAGATACCCAGTTGCACTACTCACTGACCAAAGTATACTGCCCTATATCTGTCAATACATTTCACTGAAGTTCCCACATACAAGCTGAGACTACAGACAGAAACACTAGATTAAACATGTACTATATATATATATATATATATATATATATATATATATAAGAGAGAGAGAGATGTTGATAGATAAGTATGTAGATATAAAGAGTGTAAACTAAATTATGAAAATATAAATGCTTATTCATTAAGCATGTATTCTGGTGATAATAAAGGCACTTATATATACTATATATTTACACACACAACACACACACACATATATATTTACATAAACAGTGTAGTGTATAAATTTACATAAGCATAAAATAATAATAATAATATATATATATATATATATATATATATACATACATACATATACACACATATATATATCAACACACAGTAGCAAGTGTTTTATGCTTAAATGCAATCCTTGGGATATGTGGGTAGAAGCATATTATGACTACTTAAATATGGTGGTCACTTGGGGATTGTGAGTAAGAAAGCCAGTTATTTTCAGTTTATTGTATTATTCTAACAGCTATAGGACTACTTGAATAGATTAATAGACTAATTGAATAGAACTAATTATTAGCAGGAAAATGGTTATTTTCTGTTTATGGTATTTTGTACTACCGTGCAGGATTTGTTTGAATTACCTAGGTCAGTAAGACATGGGTCATAAGTTTAATGGTTGCCTTTAACTCATTACTTGATTTGTTGTAAGTTTTAGATTTGCATTTAATTTCTTTCTATTTGTTTTCATTATTTTAGTATTTTATTCATTCATTTATTATTTACTATAGTTTACTATTATTAAATTTATTAAACCTTTCTGTATATGCATTTATTTGTACTCTTCATCTTTTATTACTTTGTTCAGTTGCTTATTGTTTGGGTTTTTGACAGGGGATAGCTAACATATTTGTCTTTTTTCAGTATATTGTAATTATTTTAGAAATTACTTTATCTATGTTTTTATTTTAATTCTTATATTTTATTTGCATTGTTTTAGCTATGTTTTACAAGATATTAGTTTTTAGTTTCCAACTTTCATGTCATGTAGTAAAAATTTATCTTCATGTTTGCATTTTGAGATAAGTTTTGACATTTTGTTTATTTATTGGTGTTGATCTGGAAAAGTAATTAAAACTATTTTCTCCTACAAGCAAAACTTAGTTTCTTAGGCTGGTGCTGTTTTCCTTATTTACCATTTTATATTTGGTATGTCTTGTTTTTTCCCATATATATTTAGAAAGGGGTGTACTGCTTATATATTTACTATTTTCAAAAAATGTTTTCTGTACATAGTTTTTCAGTTTCCAGAGTCCTATTGCACATATGTATATTCTTTTCTTTGTTACTTTGTTTTTAGGATGGCTTGGTATATGATATTACTTTGCAAGCAATTGCCATTTAAGAGACATTTATGCATTACTTTGCAGTTACAGGGGTGTTTGGCTGATGTTAAGCATTTGTTATTTATTTTCTGTTGTATTTTTAGTAATATAACATTATGAGTGTAACTAAAACTGATTTTTAGAATGTTTCTGTTGAACATTTTGTAGAAAGTGCTTGATGGAGGAATATGTCTGTGGATGAGTTTAATGAATTTTTTTCCTACATTTGTTTTTATTTTTACTGTACAGTGGATTAAACCATATGATCTTTCTTCTGTGAGCTTCTTTTGTTGTGTTGTGTATGTATGGCCATTGAAAACCCACTATACTGTTTCATAATTTCTTTTAGCTTCATTAAATTTGGTTTCATTAGAAGAGTTATCAGTTAATCTACAGTTAATAGATTGTGTGGCCTGCTTAATTATTGTCAGTTGGTGATTGGAAGACATATATATGTAAAATTGGTTTGTTTTGGGTTTTTCTCTATGGCTCTATGATTGCTGAGGTTGAATGTAATTCTAGGAAATCTATTTCTTTTAAGCTTGTTTTTATTTTTTTTCAAATTTTTAAAAGATATTTTAATTAAATTATTTGGGTTTATCTATTTTTTCTTTGTTATAGTTGCTTAGGATTTTGAATTCATCATCCCTGTATAGGCTTATATTATTTTTATGGATTATTTTCGTTAGTTAATGTAGTATATGCCTATCAGCTCACTGGTATTGGCTCTGTTAAAACCTTTTGCCCATAATCTCTCAGTGGCAAACATATATAACTGAGCTTCTTTCACCCTTATGTCCTGAGGATTATGCTTAAGTATGAAACCGACTTAGCTATGCAATGTGGATATCCATGTCCACACTGCTTGTACTTACAAACACAATATATCTGATACTGAACACTTTTCTCCCATAAATATAGCATGTCTTAAAAGCTATATTTTTACACACACACACACACACACAAGTTTGGCAGTGATCACACCTGCATTGCCCTTACATAGGGAAAACCACCTCTACTTTAGACTAGTTAACCACAAAAGATCACAAAGGAGAACAAGGCTCAATAACAGAATTTAAATAAACATTGGACTATTAACAGAACGGACCATACTTTATGTCTGCAAATATTAAATATAGGCATGTCATTTAGAATTACTTTCATCTCTTATGATTTAAGATCATCTGATGCACAAGATTTCATAAACACCTATGTAAACAAACTCAAAGTCAAACACATATATTTCTAGATACAAATTCATAAACAAGACCCACACACACACAGTACACACAATATATACACACAGTTGGTAGGATAATTCTGTTTTCTGGGAATGTCGATGCTGCTATCTGTTCCATTGGATCACTGATCATATTTCTTTGGCAGAATATTCATGTATTTGCAAATGATTGACAACATTACTTCATCAACTCCAGCACCAATTGATAACAAGCGAAGGTCCCTAAAAAAAGAAACAAAAACAAAAATGTTAATTATGTGCAATAGTCACAATAAAATTTGATCATGGTACTACAAATAAATGTTATTGGTAGTGAATGTCAAGAGAAAAGTGAAATTCCACTAAATGTTGCTGTAGCAGTAGTAATGATAACGCAAAACAGTTATTGTTTCTGAAAAGAAGAGCAGAAAGATTAGAGATTGTAGTAATGATGGGAAACCTATTATTATTATATTGAATGAAAAGAGGAAAGGTGAAAAACTGTAGTAGTGATTCAATATTATCCATTTCTGACATTAAAAGAATGAAAGAAAAGGTTATAGAAAGCTACCGCACCATCTTATCATTAGTTTGACATTATTATCATACTTTAAATATGGTCTTAATATCTTAAGCCACCTTCTGCAACCACAAGGAATACAAATGGAGGAGCTACTAAGTAAACAAAGATTTTCTACAAAAAAGTGTTTCTCTTTTAATCTTTTAGAATGAAATCAAGAATTGCTTCCTAAGAAGAAATAACTTTGCAGGTTTTCAGATGAACAAAGTAAAAGGAAAAGACAAGTAATAATAATAACTTTTTAATAACAATATATTCAACTACAAAATAAATGCCACTCCATTACTCATTATAATTTATCAATTTATCCATTCACTTGTTTATTCTTTATGTTTGAGGAGGAATGTAGTTTTTGTCATTTACTTGATGGGTGCCAGCCCAGGAGAGAGACAAAGAGAAGAGGTAACTATTACAAGCAACATGCTTTCTATTTCAACTTTTCTTATTATGGAATGTAAGCCTAGAAAAAGTTTGCAATTAAAAGCAAAAGATGGTGACATTATTTATAAATAATAAAATTCAACAAAAAACAAAAGAGGAAGAAGACTGACTTGTTTTGGACCAATAAAAATTATACTGATTTTTAATATTAGAAATATTTTGTAATATTTGTACCATAATAATGGATTTTATAATATCAGTAATAATGATCATATAACTGTATTTCTAATATGAGTATTTAATAAAGTTGGCCTGGCCTGATACAAGGTACTGTTTTATTGGGCTCTGAAAATCAACTCATTAACTAGGAACAAGATAATGTAATGCTGACCATAAGGAAATCAGTTTGAATAACATTCATGCAAGCATACTTATGAGGCAATAACAAAAGGGATTCAATCTGAAACATTTCTAAAAAGAACATTGGTAACTTTTGCACAAAAGAGAAGAGGCATGAGACCAAAATACAAAATCAATTTTATTTAAATTCAATAGTGGTAACCTGTCATGGTGCAATGAACAGTAAACTTGTATTGTAGATCATTACTACTAAGCAGTGAGTTCAAACTTCACTAGGAGGCCCCATACTTGTAGCTTTGTGCTAAATGTAAGCTATGCTTAGTAAATAATTAAATCCAATAGCAAAATACAAACTCTTTTTTATACTAAACTGTTCTTATAGAGCATGGACACATGACACTAAAAGGGGCCTGTTTTTGTAGTATTTACTTATAGCTCTACATAATGGCACAACAAGGTCAAAGATGTACAAAGATATGTATGTAAATAGTAGTAATAGTAGTAAGAAGAGGAATTATAATAGTAATAGCAGTTGTAGATATTTGGTGTATTCAGTCAACTTATCTTCAAAGCAAAATTTATGGAACATCAAGTAAAGCTTTTTAAGGTACCTAATAATAGTTATATTTACTTACTAAGCATAGCATATTCTGGCACAAGACTACAGTAGTTGAGTACCCATGAGGATCAAATTTACTATACCAATGAACTGATCATCAAGATGAGCTTTTTAACCATTCCACCATGATAGCCACCTCCCTTAAAGTAGTTATAAGTAAATATTGGGATAATAGTAATGGTGAAAGTGATAAAATAGCAACAGTAAAAGTGTTGGTGGTGGCAGTAGCAATTTCTGCAATCATATGAACAGTGGTGGTAGTAATGAAATCATCAAAAGCTGTCATGTTCTGAGAGTGTCTTGGGAAATGGTGCCAAGTGAAAGGAATGCCATTTCACACAATGGGTTTATTTGATGCTTGAACACAAACAAGTAAAAAACAAGAAAAAGAAAACAAGGAGAGCACACTATTAGAAAAGCGAGCAGAAACCCAAACGAACAAAGTCACACACAAGACACAAGTAAACATTTATATTTTCTATATTCTTTAAACCTTTTTTTTCAATCTTTTTTTTTAGATATTTTTTGGTATATTTAGGTTCTTTGTTAATTTATCACAATTACAAAATAGGCATATAGAAATACAAAACATTATTCTGTGTATATAAGGAAGTATGCATATATGCTACACACACACACATATATTTAAATAAACATAATAAAATGTATATATCAATATCTTGACAAGTATTTATAAATATACATTCAATTTTTATGCAAACACACATAGGCATATAAAAATCATGCATTCATATATACACTCATTATACACACACACACACACACATATATAGTATGTCATAAGGAATCCATTTGATGTAAAAGAAAAAAAAAAGAAAAAATTAACAATAACTAAAGGAGACCAAATGAGACCTAAGTCTATGAGTGGAAGACATTATGAGTGGGGATGGTGCTTTTGTATAATGGGGGTGGGGGTGATAAGAAAGAAGTAGAAGTGAGAGGGAAAGAGTTTCATTGAGCATAAATAAGAATACTATTTGCTAATGTTCAAAAGACATTCCACTCAGGAGGGAAAAGAGCAAGATGGCACTTGCTCACCCAGGTTAATATAAGCAATAAAGAAAAAGAAAAATTCAGTATAATTTACTGAAGATGTAGACTGAAAGGACTCACAGAAATTGTAAAAATTGAAAAGCAACAAAGAAAGTCAAAATAGAAAGATATTTTTCTGCTGTTGAAACAGAACGTCACCAGTCAAACACAATTGTGAAGAAGAAAACAGCAAACTTGAACAAGAAAAACAAATGATTTTTGAAAAATAGGGAACATTTAGATGTG
>OZ038480.1:66420682-66578182 GCA_964036315.1 Acanthosepion esculentum | reverse complement strand
ACCTCCAAGAAAGTGTAGCATTAAAAATGAATAATTATTTTTATTTTTGTTTCTCTCAGGATGGTTGTTTGTGTTACTTTTTGCTAAAGTTACAAATTTTATTTGCCCTCAGTAACATGGTTGGATAATTATTGTTGATAAATGTTTGTTTTATGTTGTTCAACTCTTTACAAAATAAGGGAAGAAATTATTTTTGCTCTTTTGCTTTTATTTTTTTATAACAGTTATTTTATATCTGTGAGGAGAATTGTCTTTGTAATTAAGAAGAATTTTTACTGCTGAAGCAGTAAAACTAATTATTACTGTCTACTAAATTTTCAAGGAAAGGGATTCTGTTATTAATGTTACGTTCAAATGGGTAGAACAAAGTTATCCTAAAAGTTGAACCTATAAATTAAATCTAAAAATCAGATGTGTATCTATGGACACACCTCTCTTGACTAATATACACACCCACCACCACCACATAGTGTGCCACATTATTATCCATTTTTGTTTGTTCCTAATTTTTTTCCAAATGAATGTTGGGAGTCATGAAAATATTTGCCCTATTAATGTGCAGGATACTTCACATAATATGTATAAATTATCATAGATTTCATGCCACTCTTACAGTCTGGTAACAGTTTTATGAATTTTACTAGATGCTCCAAATAAAATCCAGCTAAAAAAAAAAAGCAGAATCCAGTAACACACATACACACAAAGTCAACTTACTGAAACTCAAAGAAACATGTAAGTATATAATAATTACAGAATGTGTACAAAGTTTACAAATGTTTTCAACAAAAAAGGAAAACCGTGTCATGACATTTATAAAGAAATCATTAATATGAAATATATACTCTGTGTTCAGAAACTAGATTCAACCATTAATTTTTATGAGCTGTGAATATTTCTTCAAATGAAACAGAATGGTCAGCATCCAGAATATAATTTTGTAAGTAATCTTTGCTGGTAAAATGAAATCAACCAATGTAAACCTTCCAATGAGAATGACCCACAAATTTTCAATTGGATAAAAGTAAACAAGCCATCCACTTCAAGCATCTATCTTTGAAACTTATTTTAATTAGTTTTTTCTTTTTTGCTGAATGCAAAAGAGTATTATTATGCATAAAAATCTTCAAGTGTTTAGTTTCTTCTTGAATTATGACACCATGTACTCTTTCAATAAAATCAACATATGCTTGAACTGTCTCAACACCATGTAGAACTTACTATAGGTGCACCACTTCACCACCTGTAATTGCTCTCCAAAACATCACACCACTTCTACATTGTTAAAATTTCAACTTGTGAGTGCAGTTTTGGCTAGTTGCCACCTTGTTTTTGCTCCATCCATCATGGCCAGACAGTGACAAAAATAAAGTCTTCATGTATACTGTTGTCAATTTTATTTGATTTTCCTTAAGAATGTCTTTTAAGAACAATCTAGTGGTTGATCTCACATGTTTTCCCCTTGATTTAAGGCCTAGTGATTGATACCACGTTTTGCCTCTTGATTTAAAACTTGCTACCACAATGTCTATAACATTTATAGCTTGATAAAGATGTATTTTTTATAAATTCTCTCTTGATACAGGAACATCAGATTGGTGAGATAAAGTCCTCAACTTACACTTATCAGACCCAAATCAGAGTCATCCAGGATCTTCAATAAAATTGTTTACACTTCAGTTGTATACCAATCATTTTTACAATTTCCAGCTTTTCTTACATAATGCAAATTCTACAATTATAAGCCATTTCTCTTTAGCGATCACAGCAGCCTTAAGATCCATTTTCATGCTACAAACTCACTTAATTAGAAATTTCAACATCCAGGAGATTTTATACAAGTGATTACCATTTGTTTATATTTGTGCAGAACAAAGCAGTTTTCATCCTCACAGTGTAGATAGATGTTGTCATCATTCAGCAAATAAACCTTACACTCCAACATGCATTTAATGTGTCAATAAAACATTGCATGGCTAAAAATGTGATTATATATGAAAGGCAGTTGCAGAAATGTTCTCAGCCCAACACACTTCCTAAATATGACCAAACATCAGAATTTCATTTGGAAAGACTTCTTGAACAGTCTGCACACATGGTGTATGTGTGTAACACATTTTTGCACAGAGACTTTAATGTCAATCCATAAGTAAATAATGACATTCTTTTTATTGGTACTCTGCTAGTATATATTCAGGATATGCTAAGTATTTAAGAACACACCTTTAGCAGGTCATGAAAAATAATGAAATGCTATATGGCATATGCTCAATTTTAAGAATTTCATTTCTTTTTAAAATGTATCAAGAGCATTTACATGGTATCTTCTAATCAGGATACAGGAAATGGAAAAGTATACAATGTTGCTGGCATTAACTGTCAACTACCATGACTTACAGATAGCCAGCTTCTTAAAATGATCAAGTAAACAGGACTATCAGATAAACTGTGTGTTCTCCACAATGATATCCACAGTGATGCACTTCAAGTTCCTGCTGCTGCTGATGGTAAGTCATGATCCATAAGGGAAATATTATGTCACTTCAAGTCTTCCTGTAATATCTCAAGGTCAATGCCACTGCTTACATAGTGTTGTTAGATATGGTAATCAAGTCTTGGATTAAGAGGTAATCATATGTATTCCATTGGGACCCTGCTGCCTTCCACATGGTCTGTATGACTGAAAAGTGTCTGGTCAAGAATTTTAATGATTTTGTCACATGTAACTGCTAAGCTCTCTAAATGAGGCATCATTGAGAGGGAGATACCAACCAGTGGTCCTACAATTCCAAAGACTCATTGAAGGTTATCATAGACATGATGGTCATCCTAAAAGAGAATTTACCTGATCCAAGCATGCAGTTACTTCCAAGCAACCTTTTTTCTATTTTTCTAAATAGAATATGTGTTCATTTTATATATATATATATATATATATATATATATATATATATATATATATATATATAGAAAGAGAGAGAGAGAGAGAGAGATTTTTCTATTCAATACCATTGTTTTTCTTTATGTGTTCTATACTCATATATATAAATAATGAAAAAAAAAGAAAGAAAGTCTGGAACAGCGGAGACATGCACTGGATCACACCAGACACACGTAAACAAGTACCCAGAGAAGTAGACCCAATTGAGTCATAGAAAGACAGCAACATGACAGATATCTATAGAAGTTTAGAATATCAAAAGAACTGGGAATTGTTTGCAGCTGACGCAAACCATAATGACTATAATCTTCAGTAGGATCTTGGGTTTCAATGAGCTTTTTAAACCATACGGTCACTTCATAAATAGCTAAGCATATTCCAAGACAAACTTCCTGTCTCCAGCATCAAGTAGTTAAGACATTGAACCAGTTGTGAAAAGAAATAAGCTAAAGAGCAAGTTAAACAAGATATATTTGGAGAAAACAATATGTAAGGAATAAAATTTGAGTTTGAATTGGGAATTAGAGATTTCACAGAATTATTTTAAAAAGTTAAAATGGGTTCAGAAGGAGGAAGAAAAAGAATCAAAAAATTCTTACTCCACCCTTTAATGGTGTGTTAGTGGGTAGGTAGAAAAAAATTAAGACTTGTGATGAATGATTGAGTGAAAGGCATAGCCAGAGTAGGAGGAAAGGCTGAACTTGAAGAAAAAGCAAGTAATTTATTTTAAAACCAAAGTAAGTAGGGCCAGAAAAAAAAGCCAGGTGCTAAATGAGAGAGAGAACTTAAAAAGAAAAAAAACAAAGATGTGATTATTCCAGAACAAGGCACAAAACTGAAAGAACACTAGCAACACAACTAGGTTTCTTTTCATAAGTGTTTATACCAACCAATTCCATGCATTCACATTGTGTTTATTTCCACTCTTTCCTCTCATTGTTTTTAACTGCATTTTCTCACCTCTCCTTCATTATTTTAGCTATACTTTCTCCCACTCTTCTTCTCATTGTTTTTATTTCCATCCTTCTTCTCAAGTTGTCATCTCACTTTTTATTCTTATCTCTCCTCCCCATTGTTTGTTTTTTTTATCTCCCTCTTCTTCTCCACTGCTGTAATTTCTTCTCTTCTTTTCTCTTATTGATTTTTTTTATTTCTTTCATTCTAAATGCTTTTATTTTCTCTCATTTTTAAGGTGTGTGTGTGTGTGGGGGGGGTATTTCCACTTATTTTATTTACTCAGTAGCCATCTACCTCCAAAACCCTAAGTTCTTATCTCATTTACATTCAGTTCCCTCTGTTTCGTCATTAACATAGAACATATCAGTAGTCAGCATAAGATTCCATAAGGATAGGTTGGTGACATCCAATGCCATATGCCCAAGATACCTTCTTACAGTCAGTCTAGCAGAACAAAATGATATTTACTGAATAAAAAGATATTCTGTACATAGTATTTTTCCTTTTCTTACCTCCACCCACTCCCTTTACAACTATTACTTCTTTTTTTTCAATTTCATTCCATTTCTTCTTCCCATTTTTATATTCTTACTTTTCTCCTATTTCCACCATTAACTTTCTTCTTTTTCTTTGACATTTGTTTCATTTTTCTATTTTTGTTTATTTTAAACCATTTCTTTTTATCTTTCATTTTGGTTTTCCCTCTTCTTCTACCTAGTTTCTTCCCCCTCTCCCCCCTTCTCTCTCTCTCTCTCTATTTTATTTTAATAAAGCTTTCTCTTTAGTTTTTCGTAATTTATCACTTTCTTCCCATATATTTTCTCACCAAGCAGAAAGTTAGCCTATTTTGTGGCGCCAAAACAATTTATATTCTTTTGCTCCTGTTTTTTTTTTTTTTAAATGACCTTTCTCTACCCTTAGACAAACAGAGAAGGCATATTTTTTCAGTTTATTCTTCCAATGGATACACAACTTCAGTTGGTAACTTTTAAAGGATGTTAGTTAGTAATTTAGTCACAACCTAGTAATAAATTTGATTTACACAGGGTGCCCCACTATTGTAGTCTTGTGCCAGACTAGACTCAACTTAAATCTCTATATGTTCAATTTTCACCTGAGCAATGACTTTCACTCAACATCATGTAGGATCAGGGCATTCCTAATACTAATGTACCTTATGTATTTATTACCAACATTCTATTTTCAAATAAGATCATATAATTTAAGCAATCATTCAAACTTTATAAAACACTTTACAAAATGTCACTTTATCAAAGTATAGGGAATCTAAGAAATAATCTTTTAAAGGAGATAATAATGTCACTATTTTAGGCTCATTTTTGTCATATAACCACAGAACTAGGGTACCTCAACATGGTGTAATGGTTAGCAAGCTTGTCTAGCCAGAACAATTATGACTGAATAGTGAATTTGATCCTCTCTAGGCGCCCGATACTTTCGCCCTTGTGCCACATCTAAGCTATACTTAGAAAAATCACCATATAACCATAGAACTTTGTACCTATGTAGCCTTGAGTTCATCAAACTATTTTTTATTGCACTTTTTTAATGGTTCTTATAGAAATTCTTTCTCTTTCTTACCAAACCGATTTTATCCTCATTCCCTGATTCTTTCTAGAATATTCTTGAGTTAAACATGTGACTGCAGATAAAATGACACAAAAAGCATATTCCAAGTGAAGGCTTAGCAAACACACAGTTTGTATATGTGGAAAGAAGTATGTTAGTATTAAATTGCTACTAATCTACAATTATTCAGAAATCTTTTAGCAAAGAACTTGTTATTGATATCCAATAATTAACTAATTAATAAGTCTATCTAATACAAGTATGAATTATTATTTCTTACTGACCAGAAAGCAGAGAAAATGAACCTGTAGAAATCAATGTGGAAGTGATTTCAAGTTTCACAAAAATGCTCATCAATAAAGCATAAAAAAAGGGAATAATGAGACTAAGAGAAACAATTCTTCAAAAACGTATTTGCTTCCTCCTTTGTAAAAACTGATAATTACAGAAAACAGAGAATATTTAATGATATAGCTTTTTTTTTTGAAAGAAATACAGTATGGTGATTTAAAAATTCCACTGGATACCAAAATTCAGTGAGTGCATTTGTTTTATGGTGATTAATGTCATCAAAATAAAGCCTTGCAGAAAGGCCTTCAACAAATATCTACATAAATTTCCAAAATGAATCATTTCAATATAAAAAGAGTGTGAAATTATACAGTCATATATATTTTTCAAGAAATAGTGTCTCCTAAAGAAACCAAAAAAGCATCATTAAAGATTTCGAAATTGATTTTGAATTTTAGAATGGTCATATAAATATTTTATTCATATTTTCTGAAATAAAGGAAACTAATTTATGATAGAATAAAACTTTCAAAAACTATTTTTATGTTTTGTTGATGAGTATTTTTATAAGTGTCAAAATCACTATCATTTTCTCTGCTTTACAAAATAATAATAATTGATTCATATCAGGTATTGTTGTTAATTAGCTAATTATTGGATATTACTAAGAAATCTCTTGCTAAAATGTTTCTCAATAATTGTAGGTTAGTAGTTATTTAAGAGAAATGTACTTGCATCTAGTACTGGGTGTGCTTAGTCTTTAGTTGAAATTGCCTTGGACCAAAGAGAATCAATCTCCAGAGTATTGAAGCACCATACAAATTTACAAGTATTATAATAAATGAAAAAAAATAAAAAACATAATTTCAATCTTGGATCAGAGCAAAACAGTCTGACTAGAATTAGCAAGTCTATCATTCACTTCTTGACTTTCTCTTCTTTTTCAGTCCAGTTTTCTTCCTTGTTCTATTCTTAATTTATTTTAAAATTTCTCTCTCTTATTCTTCCATTTGCCAGTATTTTTCTTCACACATTTTCTTCCATATCTTTCTATACATTTTTCTCACATCACTTTTTGTTTCTCTTGGTATTATGTTTTCATTTTTCTTCTTTGTCCACCTCCAGTTAGCATTAAGTGGAGGCTGCCAAAATGAAAGCAAAAAATGCTACAGAATCCTCTGTTTTTAAAAATTTACCAAAAATAAGAGAATTATAAGATGTAATTAAAATTTTCAACATTTATTCATTATTGAATGAATTGTATACTAAATAGGTTATTTTATTAGAAAACTTTGTAGAAATATTGGCAGGGGGTCATTTTGTTACATCTTGAATAATTTTAACATAGGGAGAAGGGGGTGACAAATATTTGAATCCCTGAAGATATTATTTCAATAAAAATCTTTTGCAATATCAAATTAGAATATTGTGTAAGTTTGTCCTGAAATCTTACAAAAATAATTCAATAAAATTCAAAAAGTAATTTTATTAAGAGTTAGTGCTTCCATAATTTATTAAAACATTTTCATCCAGATTTGACAGGAAAAAATCTACAATAAATATTTAATTTTTTACTTAATTTTTCAGTATGATTTTGAAATTCTTTTAGTTGCTAATGATGAAACAGATCTTTTTTATTCAATAAACATGTTTGAAGAATCAAAAAAATATAAAGTTTAATGCTATTTCCACATCAGAAATATTTTTTAAAGAATTTTCTTTTCTTTTTTGTAACTATCAAATTATTTTTTGTACTGAAGGTAAAATAGAAAATAATTTCACAATTCTGAATTACCTTTCTATTTTTTATACAAGATTAAAAATCATTATGCATGATGTTGGGAAGGATCTAGAATATTTTATGAAATTGGTATCTGAAAGGAAGCTATTTGAAAGCTATATAAACGGTATCAATTCAATAATTTTTCCTATCAAACCGTGAAATGAGAGTTATCCTGAATAGCCACTATCTGACTCATACTAATGCAAGTGTCCCCTATCCTTGGTCTTACTCTATTTTTAATTTTCATTAATGACCTTTCTGATTACATCAGCTCTCAACTTGACATCTATGCTGACGACACTACCATCACCAATATTATTAGTCCTGATTTGGTGGCTCAACTTCAGCCACTTTCCTACCACTGTAAGCTTGTCTCTCTCTGTCTTTTCTATAAATACTTTCACAATAATTGTTCAGATGAGCTCTTTGCTATGGTACCTAGAGTTTTTGAATTTAAGCGCAGCACTAGACTGGCGCCAAGATCTCATCAATTTACAGTTAAGCTGGCTAGATGTAACCATAAATTCTATGCTAACAGTTTCTTTTCTCACACTTGTGGAACTCTCTTCTGGCTCAATGCTTTCCAGTCAACTTTAAACTGCAAAAATTTAAATGCAATGTCAATTGCTATTTACTGTTCACCTGATTACTCTCTTCTCTTTCTGCTCATCATTAATGTTTCTGTCCTTAATTATTCCACACCCTCTAACCCCTTGTGTTTTAGCAGCATTACTGCCTTGCTTGGGATGATTCCAATTAAAAAAAAAAAAGGTTATCACTTTTCTCTATTTTTTTCTTTTCTAGGACTTTCCTTTGTCTAATAAATTTTCTTAAACTAATTAAAGAGACATAATTTGGTGTAGTTAAATATTTCATGACATCAAATAGTTAAAAAAATATAAATACAGAATAAATACCGAATTGTTAAAAAAAAAGAAAGAAAGAAAAGAATGAATAAATGCAATGGATTAAAAATCTTACTTCATCTTATTATTTTTTTAGAAATATTTATATAGTCCTATTAATATAAAACAATATTCTGTTAAGTTTCATAAAGAAATAATTTATTCATAGAATAAAAAAATATTTTCCTACGTTATTGGTTATAAAAGGTTAAAATTTATTATTTTTAAACAAACAAAACCAGTTTCTGTATTTCAGCAGTTTGGGCTTTAATATTTAATTAAATCTGAGGCAGTTTTTTTGTCTATTTTTTTTTACATTTTGTTGTGGAAAGTAATTGCTACCACTTGAGCTATGAACATGTTGACAGTTGGAATACACCTTGCTGCACTCAAAGGTATTTTTCATTAGATTTTATGTGGACAGGAAGTAATATTTTTCCAAAATTCTTTTAATTAATCCATAATTTTACTAATTTTCTTTTAAACTTTTTTTAAAAATCATTTCATCCAAAGCAAGGTGGTAATGCCACTAGTACACAGTGGGTTACAGGGAGTGAAGATGAAAGAGAAGACTGAGAATAGGGAGGATTGAGGAAAGGACAAGAGATGAACAGGATTCAAGAAGATGGCGATTGACATTGCATTTAAATTTTTGAAGATGATATTTAACAGGGAAGCAAGGAAACAGAAGGGAGTTCCACCAGTGGGAAGTGTGAGAAAATAAAATGTTGGAGTAGAATTGGTGGTTACATTTAGCTATTTCAACAGTAAAAGGGTGGAACCTAGATGCCAATCTAATAGCACGCTTAAATTCATGTAGTCAGGACACCATGGAAAAAAGCTTGTCAGAGCAGTTGCCATGAAAATATTTGTAGGAAAAAGACAGAGGGAAATCAAGTCACATCAGTGAAAAAATGACTGAAGTCAAGATACCTGGTCAGGATTGATTACATTACAGATCCTTCTTTGGATTTTGTCAAGAATCTCAAGATGGACAACAGAAGAACCAGACCAGATTTTTTTTTTTTTTTTTTTTTTAAGCGTATCACCCCAAGCAAAGCTGGAGGCCACTATGACGCAAGGGGTTATAGAAGGGTTGGAGGAAGAGCAGATAGGAGTGGTAAAGGAGAGGATGTGGAGAAAGAGAAAGACAGTGGATCGATCAAGGCAAGGGGGTTACAGAAGATTTGGAGCGAGAGCAGATAGGAATGAAAGGTGAAAGGATGTGGAGAAGGGAAGTGGATAGATCAAGGCAACTGGAGATGTCGATTGACGTTACACTTAAATAGTTGGAGATTGTATTTGTCAGGGAAACAGGAATAAGGAAGGGAGTTCCACAGGTGAGATGTGCGAGACATGAAGCTATTGGAGTAGAAGAGACGTCTACATCTAACAGTTTCAACGGTGAAGGGGTGGGAACGGGATGCCAGCCTCGTAGGACGTTTAAATTCATGAGGCCTAGGGACAAGCGAAAGTAGCTCCTCGGAGCAATTACCGTGAAAGTATTTGTAAAAAAGACAGAGCGAGGCAACATTGTGTCTGTGAGAGAGCGACTGCAGACGAGATGACAGATCAGGGCCAATCACATTGCATATCCGTCTCTGGATCTTATCAAGAACCCTGAGGCAAACAGCAGGGGCCCCAGACCATATATGGCAGCAATACTCCATGCAAGGGCGAATGGTCGATTTATAGACTTGGAGGATCGATTCCAGGGAGAAAAATTTCCTGGCTCGGCACAGGGAACCAACTTTCCTTGCAGTGGATGATGCAACTGACTCGATGTATTTGTTCCATCTCAGATCAGCAGACAGCGTGAGACCGAGCAGCCGCAGAGAGGAGCTCTCGAGAAGTTGGTCTTCAGACATTCTAATGGGATGCAGGGATGGATCCTTGTGGTGGTTAATAGAGAGCAGTTTTGTTTTAGAGGCGTTAAAGTTAACCATCCATTTCTCGCCCCATTTCACAACCGATTGGAGGTCCTTTTCTATTTGAACTGCCAGGTTAACTTTGTCAGCATCACTAGATTTGTGTTTGAGGCAGGAGTAAATTGTGGTGTTGTCAGCATAGATGCCGACTTGGGAGTCTATGGCATCAGGAAGGTCATTTATATGAGGAACAGAGTAGGGCCTAGGATGGAGACTTGAGGAACACCTGTGTTAGTGGGATAGGAGCTGGATATGAATCCATTGAGAACGACCTTCAATTCTCGGTTTGACAGGAATGATTGTATTAGGTCAAACAATCGACCTGTGATACCATAACCCTGGAGCTTGCGAAGAAGGCCGGCATGCCAAACTCTATCAAACGCTTTGGAGATTTCTAGGGCCACGGCACGAGTTTCACCGTTATTATGAATAGCTTGGTAGACAAATTCAGTGATGGCCGTAAGCACATCGGCCGTAGATCGGGCAAAGCGGAAACCATACTGCTTGTCTGAGAGCAGATCATGGGATATCAGATGATTAATCACTTCAGTGTTGATAATGGCCTCGAAGACTTTGCCGAAGAGGGGTAGGAGACTGATAGGACAGTAATTGGAAGGGTTGGAGGGGTCACCAGAGTTCTTAAAGACAGGAACAATGGTTGAGGACTTCCAGCAGTCAGGAAAACAAGACTCCTTGAGGCAGCGGTTGTATAATTTAGAGAGGGCAGGCGTCAGTTCAGGCGCGCATTTCTTCAGGACAATGGTTGGTATCCCGTCACCACCAGTAGCCTTGTGGTGATCTAAGTTAGAAATAATGCCCAATACCAACGACGGGGATATGTGCAATCCGTTCAAAAGGGCCTCGGTTCTGGGAGGGAAATCGGGCAAGGGTACTCCGGAAGAGTCTAGCGTTGAATTGGAAGTAAACTTCCGAGCAAGGCATTCGGCCTGGTTGTCAGAGGTGGTCAGGACCTCAAACTGATTGAACAGGGGAGGAATGGAGGGTTTGTTATTGTTCAGAACGCTCTTGCAGAGGTGCCAGTAATCTTTGGAGCCAAATTTGCGGGATGCAATACGTTCCTTCATCTGAGCAGCAAATAGTGACTTGGCTTTGTCGAGCATACGCTTTCACTCGTTACGGGCAAAGGTAAATAGACGTCTATTGAAGTCAGACATATCACTACGAAAACGGTGGAAGAAGTGGTTCCTATGGGCAATGGCGGCTGAGCAAGTAGCTGTGAACCAGGGGGAGGAGCACGGTTTGACCTTGAATTTCCTGGAGGGAATGAAAGCGTCGATTCCAGCTTTAACCCAGGAAGAGACCTCTGAAGCACAATCTTGAATGGGGAGCTTAAATACAGCATCCCAGGGGACATCGCGGAGGAAGTCACGAAACTAGTCCCAGTCAGCCCGTTGGTAGCAGAATGCGGTTCTGGTGGTAGGAGGCTCCTTGCAGGGAGTGGGGCTGAAGGAGATGCTAACAGACACTACAGCATGATCAGAGTTACCGATAGGACAGAGCTGCATAGCACTACAAGACTCAGGGATGGAGGTAAAACACAGGTCGAGGAGCGAGGCCTTACAGTCACGGTTGTAAGCAAAACGCGTGGGGAAATCGATTATCCGAGTGAGGGATTGAGAGACTGAAAAGTTGAGAGTATGAATGCCTGCGAGGTCGGTAGTAGCATTCTTAAGCCACTGGTTGTGATGGGCGTTAAAATCGCCAAACACAAATATATGAGCGAACGGATGGAGAGAGAGGGCCCTATCTATGCTGTCAGAAATGACATCGAGTATTCCACAGTCCTGAGAGGATGGAGAGCGGTAGAGGAAGAAAAGATAGCTTTCAGCATTGAGAAGAGATAGCCGGAGACACAAGTATGAATGATCCGGCGATTCGAGAGAGCACTCTCTAGCCAGAGGGAGATGGTCCTTGACGTAGACCAGGCCATGCATGTGGGTTAGAGAGTCTTTTCTGAGGAGAGGAAGGTATCCAGGGATCGAGAGATCAGAGGAAGGGATAGAGGAGTCAAGATTGGTCTCACACAGGGCCAGTATATCCAGGCACTTAGCAATGAGGAAAGATTCAACACTGCAGAAGTTGGTTCTAATGCCACAGATGTTGGAGAAGGAGATATTGAAAGGTTTGGGTTATTTTTGGAAGCCTGGTTTAGGTTTATATTTCTGGTTTTTGTAATTCATGTGGATAATTGGTGTTGGAGAAAGAGAAGGCCTGAGTTAAAGGAAGCCGACGGTTATCACCCATGACGCGGACAGAGAGGGGGTTTGGCACAGCCTGAATCATAATGTGGCCTCAGGGTTGCCCACCGGAGATGACTGCAGGGACACCTATCCATGCGCGACATGGCACTACAGACACCCCGATATTATGCAACTGTTGATCAGAGCGGCCGCTCAAGACGCTACACAAGAGTTAGGGCTCCTAACTACCAGTCGGAAACAGCAACCAGGGAACTGTTAACCGTGTACCCTCAGATTGAACAGGCAATGCCACAGACTGCACGCATCACGGGAGAAACACAGTGGCACCAGTACAGAGGCCAGAGAGAGAGAGAGAGAGAGATCCGGGAACCCCTTCCTAAACACGAAACAAGGTTTGAGCCTCTAATCGTGCCCAATAGAGGTGGGAGGAGTGTAGACCGGGCGGTAGGAAAGCCTACCTACTCCTATTACATATAACATATACAACCACGGCAACAAGACAATAGAGGGGGATGTAGTTGGGATAGTCGCAGGGCTGACACTAGTTGAGAGTACTGGGGGATAGGAATGACATTGCATTGTACACATAAGTAAGTTTTAACTTAGTTAAAGTCCCATTGACCTATATTTTTTTTAAAAAAATATGTAATATTACCAATTAGGTTAGAATAGTTAGTGCTAAAATAAGATATGTTACGGGGTCCAAGAACGACGGTTAAGAGAAAGCAAAAGAAAAAAAAAAAAGAAAAGAAAAAAAAAAAGAAAAAAGAAAAATTACATATACATACACAAGAAAGACAGAATCTAGAGTAGAGTGGGTTCATACTTAGTCGGACAGAGAAAATGTTCGCTTGACGACTACGTTTCACAAGACACTAGCGAAAATTTAAGGCTTACCTATTCCATGCCAAGCAACAAGTTATAATGGACGCAGTGCTGGGGGGAGGGCGAGGGGGGTCAAACGGCCATTCATCGACCCATCCAACCCCAACAGTGGGCTTGGCTAGCGTGCTATTAATGGAGAATATTCAAATCAACAGCATGAAGAAACGGTCAGAAATCCATGTCGATTTAATATTTCAACCGAGCAAGCGGAGATGGCAAAAGTATTCCATGTACAGATGAATGGTAGATTTATAAATGTGCAAAAATGGATTCTGACGAGAAAAATTTTCTGGCACAACAGAGTGACCCAACTTTCCTTGTGGTAGATGCAGCTATTGATTTGATATAGTCGCTCTCCACTTCATGTCAATGGAAAACGTGAGGCCAAGAAGGCACAGTGTGTTGCTCTCTTGGAGTCTTGTGTCAGCCATGCGTAAACGGTTTTCTATGGTGGTTAAATGAAAGTAGTTTTGTATTGGAAGCATTAAAATTTACACACCATTTCTTTCACCAGTTATACTCTGATTGGGGGGGTATTTTTCAAGAGCAGCTGCCAGGTTTGCTTTGTTTGATCTGACAGATTGCTAATGAGACAGGTGTAAATGGTAGTGTCATCCAGTAGTGACATCAGTGAGATCATGGATAAAGATCAGAAATAGTGTGGGACCTAGGATAGAGCCTTAGGGGAACCCCACATTCATATGAAAGGATCTGGAAGCCAGCTGGGTCAGCATAACCTTCATTTCATAAATTGATAGGAAGAATTATATTAAACCAAATATTTTCCCTGTGACACCATAGCCCTGGAGCTTGTGTAGAAGACCAGCATACAAAACCCTGTCAAATGCCTTAGAGATAT
The DNA here is from genome assembly GCA_964036315.1 of Acanthosepion esculentum. NCBI lineage: Eukaryota > Metazoa > Mollusca > Cephalopoda > Sepiida > Sepiidae > Acanthosepion > Acanthosepion esculentum. The sequence continues at coordinate 66,563,821 of OZ038480.1, read as the reverse complement.
CTTCAGCCACAGCCTAAGCTTAGCCATTGTTATCTAGAGCTTGATATACAAATTCAGTGATGGCAGTTAAAATTTCAGTAGTAGACCGAGTGAAACTAAAAGCAAAAATTGTTTATCTGAAAGAAGGTTATGAGAAGTAAGATGCTTAACCATTTCAGCATTGATTAGATCCTCAAATACTTTGATGAAAACAGTAAGAGCCTAATAGGGTAATAATTTGAGTGGTCTGGGGGTTCACCAGAGCTCTTAAAAACAGGAACTACAGAAGAAGACTTCCAACAAGTTGGAAAACAAGAAGCAGCAAGGCAATTGTTGGAGAGTTTAGAGAGAACTGGAGCAGGCTTAGGAGCACATTTCTTTAGGATGACAGCAGGGATCCCATCACATCTGCTTGCCTTGTGGAAATCTAGTTTGGAAATGATTTCTGAAACCAGTGGCGGGCTTATATGCATATCACTCAGCAGAGCCTGTTCTAGAGAGGAAATCAGGTGTGGATACTCCAGCTTAGTCAAGTTTAGAGTTGGAAGAGAACTTCTGAGCAAAGCACTCAACCTTACCTGCTGTTGATATCAGAACTTCAAATTGATTGAATAGGGGAGGGATTGAGGATTTGCTATTATTCAGCACACTCTTGCAGAGGTGCCAATAATCTTTAGGACCAAACTTGCGAGAGGCTATACATTGTTTCATTCCATCAGCAAACAATAACTTTGCTTCTTTGAGGACACACTTGCACTCATTACACACAGTGACAAAGAGATGTCTGTTACAATCAGACCTGTCACTCTGGTACAGCAAGGAGAAGTGATTCCTGTGTGCTATAACGACTGAGCATGTAGGTAAGAACCAAGGAGACGATTGTGGTTTCACTTGGTATTTCCCCACTGGAATGAAAGCTTTGATGCCAGTTTTCACCCAGGAAGGGATCTTAGTGGCAAATTTTTGAACAAGATGATTAAAAACTTCATTGCAAGAGACATAACAAAGAAAGTCATGGAATGAATCCCAGTCAGCGTGTTGATAACAGAGTTGACAAGAGAGCAGAGCTGCAAAGTATGACATGAGTCAGGGGTAGAAGTAAAGTAGAGATGTGTGTCCATCAGGATCAATGGGGAAACACGTGGGGAAATCCACTACTTGTGTGAAATTATTGAGTGATAGAGAAATTCAGGGTTGGGATGCCAGCGAAGTCAGTGACAGAGTGATTAAACCACCTGACATGGTGGACAGTGAAGTCACAAACACAAAGATATTTGCAAACAGGTATCGAGAGAGGGTCTTATCTACCTTATCAAAGATACTATCTAGCACACGACAGTCATGAGATGAAGAGGAATCATAGATAAAGAGAGAGCTGACTGAGTTTAGATGGAGGAACATGTAAGAATGATATGGAGAATCAAGAGAGAGTTCTCTAACCAGTGGGTGATGTTCCCGAACATAAACACTCAGGCCATACATGTAGACACTAGAAACCTTCCTAAAGAGAAGATAGCCAGAAATCGAGAATTAAGATTAGTGTAACAGAGAGAGAGTCTGGGAAACACACACACACACATGTATATTATTTTTAATGTAATTGGAATAGGTTTGAATAGCGAAATTAAATCAGAGCATTTTGTTTACTGATGTGGAAATGTGATCTAGGGCAGAAGTTGTACCCATTGAATCTGGGTCATCAGAAGACAATAGAAATGGTCTAAATAATTTTTGTCGATTAAAAATTGAAATAGAGCTGAGTAAACTAGAAGGAACTTTGGAATTCACATGATTTTGGTTGAAGCAGCCTGAACCCTGTGATAATCACGTGCGAAGTAGTAAGGCCTAGGGTCAGTTATAAGCAGCCGGGTTTATCTATATAAACGTGTAGTTATGCTGAAAAAGAGAGTTTTGGCTTGTCTGTCTTCGAGTGCAGTCGAGCTGGGTGGAGAGATGTCGGAGATTGAAAGTGAGCAGAGTTGAGTTGGAGGCTTGAAGTAGTAAGAAAGTGATGTCAGAGACTGGAACAAAACGCCTGCTAACATCTGCTGTTGATATAAGTACGAAGAAGCGAATTACTTCCTCCAACATCTAAGACTACTACTGCTATTATTATTACTACCACTGGGAACGGAAACGTTGAACAAGCTACAGTAATCAAAAAGGGTTAAAATGAAGCCACCTCTCTCCTTTAACGAAATTACACGATGTATTTTCTTTTGTTTTGTTGATCATCATTCATATACAAGAGACTGGAGAAAATTCTTGAAGAGAGAATTGGCCCAGGTCAAAAGTTGGGAGGAGGAATGCCACTATAACTTTAAGACCCACACAGAAATCTTTACCCCTCCATCGCAAGAGTCATATATCGTTCTGAAACGATTTAACAACAAGTTAATCATATACACTCTCTCTCTGTCTAGAATCCAGTGTATGAGTTTTTATGTTAAATACTTTTCTTTTCTGTAACCCGTTTCTTTTCTCTACTATTCTTTTCTGCTATATAAAAGACATTAACAATTCAACCATTGAATAGTTGTTTGTCTGGCTTTCTGCAGATATTAATTTTTTTTTGCTGCATTCTAAATTTCTTAACGCAGACTCCCCAGCCATGTCTACATCTTCAGTCGACCGTGAATGGACAGACGTCACTTCTGCTTTCTGTTTCAAACAAATCACAACATGGGCAGGAAGTAGGATTAAACCAGCAGACGGACCGGTCGAATAATCTACAGATGCTCAGGGGACCTATGGCCACTCCCTTAAGTTCAGTTAGGACCGAGTAGACACCTCAACCCAGAGAGTAGGATGCCAGAGGTTGAAGGGCTGGGGCGAAAGTGCTAGATTAGTTTTGCAGAGAGCTAGAATGTCCACAGAGTGTTAGAAAAGAAATGAATTCACACTGCAGAAGTTGGTACAAATACTGTGAATGTTGGAGAAAGAAAAGTTGAGGGGTCCATGTGTTTTTTTGTCGAACTGGTTTAGTTTTATATTATTCGTTGCTTATCATGGTATGTGATTTAGTTAGGAAAAGGCTGAGAATAGTATTATTTGTCAGCCATCTAAAGTATTTTTATGAAATTTTTAAAATGTCTTAAATTTTATGTCAGCATTTTTCAATTAAAATGGCAGATCGATGATAATTGACAATAAGAACTTTTTAAAAATATCTGAAAGCCTTGTTGAAATGAATAAATTTCTTTTTCTTTTTTATAGATTAACTTTTGGCTATTATCTTTCACATAGAACAAAGATTTTGCTAAATAGGAGACATTTAAATTATTTTAAATGTGATTTTAAAGTTTTTTAGTTCAAATTTTAGTGGTAGTTGGTATTAAGCAAATCCCATAAAACCAAAGTAACTAATTTTTTTAGAAGTGTAACTTTTTATTCTGGTGTAATTTAATGGGTATAAACTGTATAAGAAATATAAAAGACCCAGTTATGACAGGTAATTTATAAAATCTCTGGATTTTCAAATACTTCATTGTGGCTTCTCTATACTTTCTTTAATATATACAAATACATAATCTCTCTCTCTATCACACACACACACACTTTCAGACTCACTCATGAAAAAAGACATACACTTTTTACAATGTAAGGGTGCCTCACATTCATAGTACACCCAGCTTATGTTTTGATTTATTTGTATTTAACAACCACATATGTAGCGGGGGGGGGGGTCTCGGAGGAGTGTTAAAGTAGAGAGAAATACAAAAAGTGGGACAAAGGTAAGAAAATCCCTAACTGCTAACATTTATTTTGCTTCAGAGATGATCTTATTTTATCCCCCTCCCAAGATAAAATGATAAAATCTTTAACAGAAGAAAAAAAGACAAGGGATAAAGACAAGAGAAACATAGACTCATATACCTCATTTCTTTCTATGGGCATGATCATGTTACAGCTTGGATAATTCAGGCTTTTGTCACAGTGATAAAACATGTGAATTGAAGCACAAAAAAATGTCCTCTTCAACTTTTTCTTTCTTGAGAATACAGAATAATACAATGGCATACTGACCTACCAAGCATATAGAGGTTTATGGCGCTTAGAGATTGTACATTTCTATGGGACACAAAGAAATCATGACTTTTACCTGAACTTCTAAATTAAAAGAGACAGTGTGTACAGATTTGTATAATTGAATTTACATTTTGCATGAAGAAATTTTTATTATAGGATTAAATCAAATCATTATGCATTAGATAAGTATATAGTTAGATATGAACGACTGATGGTTCTACTGGTAATAAATTAACTTGAGATAATGGGATTTGGGAGGATGGAGGAAATATTATACAAATTTTTGAGTATGAAGGTACATAGGTAGATTAGTAAAAAAAGCCATGTTAGAAAGTCAGTGAACAGATTGACATCAACAAATAGGTCATTACATAATAGAATAAAATATAATAATAATGACAGTTAATACAAGAAAATATATATAGGTAGGAAGGTAAAAAGACATGTATATAATAGTATTGACAGCTCTTGAACTAAAAAGATTGTTTAGCTCTAATCTTTCAGGTCAAAAAGTACACATGCTAAACAACTGAATTTTTGTACATATTTATGAGTAGATTGAGACAGCAACTTGGACAGACCATGATTGATAGAAAGTATGAGAGAGGGAGAGAGAGAGAGCTTGGATCATTTTTCTTTACCTTGGGTAAAATGAAACCGACCAACATCCACAAATGTCATAAGAATAATTAGAAAAAAAAAAGACAACTCTAAGGCCTGCTTGACCTACCCATGTAACAGATTGTCTTGTTAAAACATAAATGAGAATAGCAGAGGATGGCAGATGGGTTGATGGCATTGGCACTAATGAAAAGAGGTCGTTAAGTGCTCATCCAGGTAGATAATAATATGACATCTTGACAGACTACAAATTGTCACATTTTTCAAACAGGTAATGAACGACCATGTTATGGCAATAAGGACAAGACCTTGAACTTTTTAAGTTTTTCAAGTATGTAGCATCAACAGAGGATGTGTTTTCTCTTATCTGAAAAGCCTATTTTAAAGTGGCTTGTAATGGTCTTGTACTAACTCTAGAATAATGCCCTTGTGCCAAATTAGCCTATACACTATTACAATTAGTAAAGTCTTAAATGAAAATTAATACACAAATCATTCTCACAGATAATACATGATTATTTATAATAGTGCATATATTTATCCAATTTTTCAATTTTTCAAATTCAAAGGTAATTCAGCATTATAAGCAGGTATCTTAAGCAGACATGATGAAAGTATGCCCCAAACTTAATAAAAACAAAGTTTGTCAAAATCTTTGTTATTATTAAGGGGAAATACCAAAGGAATTTTTGATTATTAAATTATATTTTTTTATTCTATTTTAGAACCTTCAAAACTTTGGGGTTTTTCTTCCCTTGTGTAAGCAGGTGACCATAAATTAGTATAAAATTTCTTATACTCAATTTCCTATACTGCATCTTTTTGCAGTGAAAAACACATTGATTTTAAAATTGTTGAAAGAACAGATAATTTTCACATTTTTAATGAAACTTTCAGGACTTATTCCCAAATGAAAGAAATTATTTTAGAAATGTTTCTTTTTTAGATAATAATTTCTTTTTTTTTTTTTACATCTGTTACTCCACACATTTAATTTTATGAAATTTCAAGAAATTCATTTTTACATTAGTTGCAAGCAAAAGTATTTGGGAAATATAAATTGTCAATTTTTTGTGGAATATAAATCCTCAATTTTTCTTTATGAAACAGTACCCCTAGTTACACAAGTTACTTTCCAGGTGAGGGATAGGTTCCAAGGAATTTTATCCCTTTTATGCCATTTGTGCTAGCAGTCGCTGGATGACAGTCAGGTGACACCTGTTGCACATGTCAGTCCTTACTAGGCAAGGAGTTAATTCCCATAGACTTAACCCCCTTCACACCATTAGGTTTCATAATGTGTGTGTTATTTGCAATGATATTTCTTGGGATTAATAGTGGAGTGGTTTCCTGTTGCCTTCTCCAAGGTGGTTTATGGAAACACTAGTTAGCAGGCCATTGACTCATTGAGAGTTCATCTACTCTTTGTTAGGTCTTATTTTTTGTCCTACTGGCTTGCTAACAAGCCGCCTCACTAGCAAGAACATGGAATGAGGTAGCCAGTTTAGCCTCCGATATTCCGACTGTGGAATACTTATCAACAGAGATATATATTTGTGTGTCAGAGTTAGTGAGGAGGCAGAAAATTGGTATGGTGGAAGAATAGGATAAAATGATTAAGTGTTAACTTAGTATAAGTCCCATTACCAACTATTCAAGCAATAAGCAATTGAAACTAACACATTAAGCTAACAGAAATAAAAAAATAAATCCATTCCAAACAACATCATGGAAAAAAGATTTCTTATTACTTACAATTGGAATTTCATATTAATCTTGCTAAGCTTGAATTAATGGTCATCTAATGAAAAGTGTAGTGGACTCTATAAATACATCTCGATTTGAGAAACCAAATCCAATGGTGTCGATGGGTTAGTGAGGTGGGGTTGGGGTCTAAATAAAGACAAGGTCACTTGGTAGTGGGGTAGAGTTCAATGAGGTGCCAGGATGACCAAACCTCTTTTAAAACCTTGAAAATGGTGACAGCAATTCAAAAAAAAAAATTATTTTTTTTATTTCCTTGGCTTTTATTGAGGAATGACACAGGATTATATATTCAGGCAGAGAGAAAAACAATAAAGGAGTAGGATTGTTACTAGATCAGGAATGCAAGAAATGCTTTCTGGAATACTACCAATTATGCAAAAGAATCCTGGTAGTCAAACTGAAAGGAAAGCTTTCAACATAGCTATCATAATAGCTACAACAGCACAAAGCAAGGAAGAGGAAATCAAATATTTCTACTCCATGCTAGTTAATGCCAAGGCTCATTGCAAATCACAAGTCATAATTATCATGGGAGACCTGAACACCAGTGTAGGAGTGAGAGGGCAAGGGAGATAGCTGGCAAATTCAAACAAGCAACCAGTAGCAAACGTGGAGAAAAATGGATCCAATGGTGCATGACCAATGACCAGGTAGTAGCCAACACATGGTTCCAAGAACATCCAAGACAATTATGGACATAGAGAGACCCAGGAGGAGAAATAAAAACCAAACTGACTACATAACTATCAACAAAAGATTCAGGAATGCAATGGTTCACTGCAAAACCTACCCATGTGCCAACTGTGGAAGCAACCGTCACCCTGTTATATGTAAACTAAGAGTGAAACTACGGAAACTGTAGAAACCCAATGCATCACCCATTTGCAATACAACAAACTCCTGAGCAACCCAAACCTGTAGGAAAAATATATAAACAGTGTGAAAAGAAAATACTAGGGTCACAATGGAAACTCGAAATGAGGTACACTAAGAGAAGGTTTAGTGACATCAGCAAATGATATCATCCCAAAGGAGAATGAACAAAGAAGAAAAAAATAAATGGATCACTGATAAGATTCTTGACATGATGCAAATGAGACAGAAAACTTTGCCAAGATACAGAATGGAATACAGAAAGTTACACAGCAAAATAAGGATCAAATGCATGCTGGCTAAAGAAGAGTATCTAAACAAAATATGTGCAGAAATAGAGAGATTGAGTACCACAGACAACAGAGACATGCATAAAAAAATAAGGGAACTAACAGGACAGAAGATATGCTTGTTAACAGGCTGCATAAAATCCAAGGACGGAACACTCGTATTAGAGAAGGGAAAAATTCTTCAGTGTTGAAATGAATATCTTGGAGAACTCTTCCATGACAAAAGAGAACAACCAGCAATACCCAGAATTACCAATGAGCCCGAAATTCTAAAAACCAAAGTAGAAGTTGTACTGACCAAATTGAACAGAAACAAGAAGGCAGGGCCAGATAGAAAAAGAGATGCTGACAGCCTTAGATAATTTTGGCATTGACAAGATTAGAGAAATAATAAATGAAATCTACAACAGAGGGTATATACTGGAAGATCTCGGCAGATCTATTTTCATAACACTACCTAAGAAACCAGGTGCAAATGAATGTGAGCTCCACCAAACAATCAGCCTAATGAGCCACATAACAAAACTCATCATCTATATTCTGATGAATAGAGCGTGCAGCAGAATCAGGCCAGGGATAGGACAAGAACAGTGGGGGTTCATTAAAAACACCAGAACAAGGAACACAATATTCGTGCCCAGAATGTTATCAGAAAGAGCAATACAAATACAGAAGGATGGGCAATTCTGAGAGAACTGGAAATCCTACCAAGATTCATCATTGGCGGCTGCAATCTTAATAACATACGATATGCAGGCGATGCAGTGCTGATAGCAGACATGAAAAGGAAACTACAAACCCCCCCCACAGAAGGTAGCAAAGGAGAGCGAGAAGAAGGAACTAATCGTAAACTGAAAAAAAACAGAATGCATGGTCATCAGAAAAAAGATGAGCCTGAAATGAAATTTACAGATTGGGGACACTAAAATCAAACAGGTGCGGAAATTTAAATATCTGGGAAGTGCTCTGACAGAGGACGCTAAGTGTGACACTGAGATCCAAAGGCATATTGGGATGGCCAAAGATGCATTTCAAAAATTAGGTAAAGACAGGAGGATTTTGTTGGTAACAAAGAAAAGAATACTGAAGTGCTACATGATATCTGTCCTCCCTTATAGCAGTGAATGTTAGACGGTCTCCTCAAAGATGAAGAAGAGGCTCAAGGCAACAGAGGTATGGTTTTACAGAAGGATGCTAAAGATACCATAAACCAAACATGTGAGCAATGATGAGGTTTTGGAGAGGATGCAAACAAAGAGGAAACTTATACTTAATATCAGGAAGGGGCAGCTGAAATTTCTGGGACATGTAATGAGAAAGGATTGCTTGGAAAATCTGATACTCACAAGGATAGATAGAGGGAAAAAAAGTACAAGGGAATGCAATGCATGACATACTTAGCGGGCTTAAGCAAGTGGATGCAGAACAGGATCTGGGAGAAGTAGCAAAAAGACAAAACTTATTGAGAGCTATGAGGGATAGGAGGAAGTGGAGAGCCATGATTGCCTACGTCCTGAAGGGACATGGCACATAAAAGAAGAAGAAGATGGGATAACCAGACAAAATCCTAGCCTCTTATTATCCCAAAAATCGACAAAATCCATTTTCTCATATAAAAAGAAACAAATTCAACATTGAAAATTCAAGGAACTTTTAATTCAAATTTTAATGACAAACCGAGACAATAATAATAATATCCAATATATAAACATATGTACAAAAAAGTTATTTTGTGAATAAAAATTTTATTTAAGTACAAAATCTGACACAATATTAATTAATTAAAAAAGCTTCAAGAAAATTTTTCATTTTTAAAAATCCATTATAATGAAATAAAAAAATGTGTATCATGTTAGAGAAATTATATTAAACTAATTTTTATATCAATTTGACTGATTTTTCACTAATATAAAACATGACAGCAGCTTTCTAGAGTTGTTTGAATTATTAAACTTGTTTTTGGTATTGTTTTTGTTGATACTACAATGTTTCAGCTAAAAACAAAGTAACACTGAAAAGGAGTTCAGTAATCTGAACAACTCCTGGAATAATAATGGCTCTTCTCAAAATTATACAAGAAGCACTTTCAAGTGTAAATGAACTGACAATCTGAACAGAAATGAGGGGTGCTGAAAAGCTCTCAGCTTGACCCACTTCTCAAAATATCAGACATCATTTGGAAAGGCTTCTTTGAATGTTACCATTTAATGAATTGATTTAGAATTTATAGGAATGAAAGAAACTTCACAGATAATAAAATAAAAATAGAACTTGGCAAAAAGGGATATATTTGTAAATAGTATATAGATAAAGAGAATAAATGAAGATAGTCCAAGATAGATTTAAATAGATGAAAACAGCTATGGACATGCTTAGATAGATATAAACATTGGTATATGAACAGAGTGAAATAAATAAAAAACTGTTGAAGGTATATAGATACTGAGTGGTTTTTAATTGACAAGAGTGAAGAGATTTGCATAGATAGCATGAAGAGTAAATAGATGCATTTTATTAAATAAATAGAAAAATGGTAAGGCAAGAAATAATCATTGACATTATGCAATACATTTTAACTGCTCAACTGAAAATTTAAATGGTATTTTTTAGAGTACCATTCATAGAATGAAATATTTTTCTTGCTAATCAATTGAAAAATTTTTTTTTTTAAATCTCAGGAGAATGAAAAACATAAGAGCAGATTCAAAAGAAGTGGTCATTTCTTGTAATTTATAGCTGAAAATATCAATGAACAGTAAAGACATTTTCCAAGCAGATGTCATTAACAATTAATCATAAAACAGTAAAAAAAAAATAGCAATCATGTGAGAAAAAAAACACCATTAGGCAGATATTGCTAAACATTATGACAGCAGCAGTATTCATGGTTGTAACAAGAGAATGAAGTAATAAAAGAACCAGTGACCAAATGGAGTGAAAATGAAATTGTTAAATTAATTAAAATCAAAATATAATCACTTGCATGCAGATAAAGTTAAAATTCTAACACCTGTTTTCACTGAATAGACTAACTTTTTTTTGTTTTGTTTCCTTCAGATGATGACTGGTGTATTTTAATTATTTATCTCAAATTATTATCTGCAACCTCATTACTATCAGAGGTTTTACAAGTACAAAATGAACATATTCTGTATTTTTCCTCCTCCCAGCTGAACAGAAAAGTAAACTTTTAAAAATTTAGCATCTATATTATTTATGGCAAGTCATCTCTTTCATTGCCTTAGTCACTATCCATCAACAGTCTCTCCACCCACATAAGGCATTTTTTTTTTAATATGATACAGTCTCTTTACAGGATTGGTCAAAATACCCTAGGTAAAGCAACTTAGTCATAAAGAAAAGAGAAACTGTTGGTCTCTGTAAGAGTGAGTGGAGTTAGGTGCCATGATATGAAGATGGTATAAATGAGATTATCATGAGGGGGAAACTGTTATTTAGTTGAAAACATAGACAGAGAAAAGGTGTTGCAAGATTAATTAGACTGTTAGCAGAGCATAATGTTTTGCTTTTTTTCTACAAGGTCAGAGAGCCACTTGAGGTAGAAAGTTACAGAATAAGAGGAACAGTTTATGCATATATGTGAGGAAGATAACAGTTAACCCTAGACTTGAACAGGTTAAGGTGGTAGTGAGTGGGGAAGCATTCTTTTGGGAAACAGTTCCACAAGCCAGCAGTTCATAGGAAGAAGCTGCTCAACTCGAACTTACATCTCACCAAAGGAATACAAAGAGAATGAGGGTGGTTCACTACAGTGTGTATGGTATAGCAGGTCCTAGCTATGAAGGTCAGGACTGGTGAAGGTGTGTAGTTCATTTGAACTCTTTCCATGGAAATAGCAATAAAGCAGCAAGAGGCTTGTGATGTCATATCTGTGGGAAAGTGGTTGTAGGGTGGAAAAAATTAGTCACCAAATAAAGACATGGAGAGGCTTTTGGACTCCAACAAAAGTGGAAAGAGAAGACTAGGCAGCACCTAGCAATATATGGCAAAAGTACTCCAATTTTGGCCTGATCCTGTTCTTGTAAAGGTAAAGGGTAACAAGAGGAGTCAGGTACTTGAGGAGCAGTCAGGGAATCAACCATTTTTCCAACATCTTTAATGATAGATGGTATGTATGAGTTCCAATTAAGGTCTGGGCTGAGTTTAAGTCCCAATAGGTGACCAAGGCATGGGGCCTCTCTCTGGGAACATCCATTCACAATGATTGGTGGAATGTCACTAGTTTGGTTTTTGAGACATTGAATGTGACTAACAAATTTTTTCACCACTGAGCTGCTAGAGCTAGGTCAGAAGAAAGCTCAGCTGTCAAGCTCTGGTCATCTAGGGTTTAGGAGGTGCACCCATATATCATATCATCAGCACAGATATTAAGAAATGATTAGAGTATATATTGATGTAAAATAGGAAAAGAGATGGACCAAGAAGGGGACCTTGAGGATAACTACCTTCAGAGAGCTACTCGTTAGGAAGGACTAGATTTGAAGAGACCCTTCCAGTGATTCCATAGCTAGAATGAGTTTGTGCAGCAAACACTTTATACCACAATTTATCAAAAACCTTTAAACTTGGTACTCCACTAATTTTCAATACTTAATGTTTAAAATTTATTTTTAAAAATGAAAAAGCATTCTTGAAGCTTTCTTAGCTTTATTTGAAAGCTGAATGACTAAATTTACTATTTCCAGTAAGCAAAATACTCCTATGTATTTCAGATAGAAATTATATTGATTGGAATCTCATTTTTTTGGTCGCTTTCAGTAAAATCATTAAAATCAGCCTTTTTTGACACATTTGTGAACAAAAGTTAATTCTCATTTTTAAAAATCTTCCAAAAATAAAATATACTTTTCTGAAACTTTATTTGAGGAATATTAGCTGATTTAAAGTATAATTAATCTGATTAGAAAAAATATTATTTAAGTTGAAAATAATAGAAAAATGGATTTTTAAAACAAACACTAGCAATGATTTACATGCTTTTCATCACTTGTTAATCACTTAACAAGCACTGATAAAGTGTTGACAGGTCCATGGAAACCTTATCTGTTTAAACATAATTTAAGAAAATGACTGGTAAGCAACTTTTTTATATAATTTTTAAGTACTCAGTAATCTAATTTTAGGAATGTTGATTTTAAATTTACTGTAGTCGTTGCTCTTCTTTTCTTATAATGTTGTGTATGGTCGGAAATTCTTCAAACAGGAACACATTACATAATATTTTATATATATGAAAAAAAAAAAAAAATTATTTAAAAAATTTTGAAGCAAAATACTTTGCATTAAGCTTTTCAATTTCTGATTAGTAAATATAGTTTTCACTTAATAAAAATATCACCTAACTGGGTGAAAGTAATGCAGAATTAAAAGATAATATTATTATAATTAAAATTTTTAAAAAATGAAAAACTTTTTGTAAAAATTCATTATCTATCAAAAAAAATTTTTTTTAAGACAATAGTATCCTTAATAAATCTTATTTATAAAAGTAATTAAAAGTTTTCTAATTAAATAATGTCATAGTTTTACTGCATTTTTTTATTTTATGATTCAGAGCAAATTTTTGGGAAATGAGTAGTAGTTTGAAAAAAAGAAAATGTTGATTTACATTCTCCAAAGAGTCCTGGCTTTAACTAAAAAACATTTTCTGATGAAAATTTAATTTTTCAAAATTTCATTAAATTAAGTAAGTGTGTGTGGGGGTGTAATATATGTTTAATAAAAAATTTTACCAAGATTTTATAAAAAAAAAAAAAAAATTTCAAAAATAGTAAAGAAATACCTTGATCTTTTCTCTTAATAATAAACATTTTGATGATAAAACTTTGGGGTCTTTTTACCATGCTATGCTGTTTGTCAGTAAAAAAGTGAAGGTACTTTAAATTAAAGCCTTACAAAGTAAGTGAAAAAAAAAATCCCAAAATCAATGGATTTGTGGATTATTCAATGCAATTTAAACCTATGTGCTCTGAATTGAATGTTTTTGTTTACCTGTCAAATCAAACAGGTTGCTTACAATTTTTGATTTGAACATTTTGCCAAGAAAAATGTTCAAATCAAAAACTGTAAGCAACCTGTTTCGAATGAAATGTATTACTGTTATTTCTGATTTTAAGAATATTGCCGTTACCAGTTATTCTACACCAACTTTGAAATAGTAAGAAATTTGATTTACATGTATCAGTTGTGTTGCTTTCAATGTATTTAACTGTAGTACTTGAAAAAAAAAAATTATCATGTCTTCGGCTAAATCTGAATAAGTCGCCACCAATTTTCAAGAATGGCGATAATTATGAAAATAATAATGAATTAGAAGTCTGGCAAAGTTTCAGTAGTTTAAAGAAAACAAAACTATGACCAGCAATAGCTGTTACTCTCAATGAAAATGCAGAGTATGATGTCTTACAATTGAGAATAGACAAAATTGCAAGTGAAAAAATGTCTTTTCACATCTGGAAATGAAAATAGAAGACAATATTCAATTTGAGGAATCAGATATCTTTTATGGCCATAGTAATAGCCATTGTCAGAACCATAGTAGGAATCCAGGACAAAAACTCAGCAGACAAAAACCCAGCAGACAAAAACCCAGCCTCTTGTCCCAGAAGTGGACAGAATCTCATAAAAAAACAAAGTCTCATGATAAAAAGAAACAAATTTAAAACTAAATGAAGTTTTAATTCAAATTTTAATGTCAAATTGAGACATAAATAATAATAATAATAATATCCAATATATAACCTACTAGTGGCAGGAATACCATACTGTGGCAGAAAAGGGGAAGAAATCCCACTGATTGATTTGAGAACCTATCTATGCGTAGAAATTGTGGGAGTATTAGGTTAAAAATGCCCACACAGAGAATTTAATGAAGAAAATACCTTTTTCATGTTGTTGTTGGAGTGTATCTGCTACCATCTAGGTACCTCCAAAGAAAAACAATAACTAAAGTTTAAAATGAATTTGTGAAAATGAAAAAAATTTCTTGAAGCTTTTATTTTAGTTTTACTTTGTTGTATTTCAAAATGAATTTAAATTGATTGGAATGATGTTTTTTTTTTCAATTGCTGAAAATTACTATTTTCACCATATTTACAAATCTGTCAGCACAATGTAATTCCATTTATTAAAGAATCTTACAAAAATAAAATATACTTTTCTGAAACTAAGGAAGATTAGCTGAATTAAAGTTTAATTAGTCTGGGAAACCATTACAATTAATAAAAAATGCTTGCAGAGATTTTTAACTCCCATCTGCAATTATGAAAATATCACAGTACTGTCAAGTTTGTAAAGAGTAATGCAACCCTCTGCCACAGACTAGTTGTTGGTTTGCCAATGGCAACTAATTTTGGTGAATGTATAGCTATGGCCAAACAAATTTAGAGATGTCCATCTACTTCACCTAATAAATCATGCTACTAGATTATCAGCTTGCATGATCAAACAGACCTGAGGAGTTTATAGAGAAAAACATTTCTGTTTAAAAAGAATTTACAAATTGCATTTATTCAGTTAGAATTACAAACATTGAATTAAGTCTTCCCCAGTTGAAGTGCTTTGTCAATCTGTTAACTATATAAGAGGCTACACTTCATGAAATGAAAAAGATCATTGATACAGTGCAAGAAAGTAAAGTTAGTATAAATAGCGAAAAGTGATGGTGAGCTTTCAAACAAAAAGTAGACACCAAACATTTTAGCTTCAAACTGGCTTGGAATTTCTTAAGTTTACATTATCCAGTCTTCTGCAATACTTCAGATTATAACTTCATTGAGCCATGAGGGAAGACAAGGGTCCCTTGAGAAAAGAACCGAAATTGATGAATTTATATTGAGATTTCTTAGGAGGGTGGCTGGAATCTGAAGTTTTTGGGTTCCTTGATTAATGATATTTTATGTTTCATTTGATAATTTTCCACAATATCTCAAATTCTGGGTCAAGTCTTCATATTGCTATTTATAATTTCATTGGATCAATTCTCTCTCTTATCCAGTAAAGTGGGATCACACCACATGCATCATAATCATCAAATAAAAAAAATTTTTAAACCCTTTTTTCTATGTAGGCCAAATTTTAAATTATCAAAGTTCATTAATCCATCATTTGAAACAAAGTTGCCAAAGTAAAAACAAAATGTTTTGAGATATTTGGAAATTTAAGTAAAATTTTTAGAAAACTTAATCTGTAGGGGATTTAGAAGTACTTTAAAATTCCTAGTAAAAAATATTCTTTAATAATTTTAGGGCTATATGTTTCTCTGATGAAAAATAGGAGCACATAATCAATCACTTGTCAAAATGATTTTTCTTCATTTACTGTTCTTGATCCAACCAAACTGGAATTACATTCAAAAGAACCTTAGCAAAGAATGCCAGGATCATTAAAAAAAATAGATAGGAATGAGTATAATCAATTAAGTGTCATATCCACTTTCAATACTTTTTTTTTTTACTCATTTCACCCCAAGCAAGGCAATAAAGCTACTGGGACACAAGGGAATTACTGAGTGTGAAAGAGTAATAAAAAAAGAAACATTAAGGAGAGAGAGCAATAAAAGAATGGGAATCAGGAAGACAGTAGATAATGATTGACATTGCATTTGAATTTTTGAAGATTAAAGTTGGCTGGAAAGCAAGAAACTGGAAGAGAATTCCACAGGCAAGAAAAGAAACTGTTAGTATAGAACTTACAGTTACATCTAATTTGGCCTTTGTTGAACCAATCCAAATTTAATATTTCAATTTTTAATTCTACAATTTTTCTCTCCAATCTTAGCTCTAAATAAAAGACTATTTTGTCATGAAAATATATTTCCACTTATCAATCTAGCTCATAAAAATCCAAGTGAACTTAAATTTCTTTCCAGATTTTTCCCATTAAACTTACAAGTTTGACTATTTTATAACCAACTGTTAATAATAGATTTAACTTAACTGTAAATTTTACACATAGTACCACAAGACTTTTTTCTGTTACCAGCATACTAACTGGGATTCATTTCATGACTTTCTTCAAGATACCCTATGGATTGATATTCTTAACCTTCCCATTGAGAATAGTGTCATTGAGGTTTTTATCTTGGGTTAAAGCTGACATTCATGCTTTTATACCTAGATGAAACCACAATCTTCTTCTTGGTTCATTCCTGCCTGTTAAGCTGCTATAGTCCACAGAATTACCTTTTCTAGCTGTACCAATATGATAGTTCCAATCCCAACAGACGCTTCTATTTTGTCTGCTTGTAATGTGTCCAAACAGAGTAAGTTTTTGTTTGCCGACAGAATGAGGTACCATATAGCATCTAACAAGTTTGGTTTCTCATGACTACTAGTGGTCATGTAATATTGTGTTAAGTAAGAGTAAGTCTATCTTGCCTCTCAATTTGAGATGTTAATATCATCTGCTGATAAAACAGAATGTTTTGCTCGCAAATTCTCTTCAAATTCTCCTCTCGACTCATCTGGAATATCTTTTCCTGACTTTCCATTTAGAATTGAATCACTCTTGTGTGATATGCATATAATTCCTCCATCTGTGGTTTCTTCTGTCATCTCTAAACTTGAAAGCCACAAAGCGTGTGGACTTGATGGTTTCCTTGCAATAGTCCTTAAAAAATGTGCTCCTGAACTGGCTCTTATTCTGTCTAAACTCTACAATAAATGCCTTATTGCTTCTTGCTTTCCTGCTTATTGGAAACCTGCTTGTAGTTCCAGTCTTTAAAAATTCAGCAAACCATTTGATCCTTCTATCAGCCTATTAGCAATCTACTACTTTTTGAGAAAGTACTAGAGGCTCTAATCAACTCTGAATTGGTTAAGCAGCTCATCTTGTAGGATCTTCTTACTGTACTCTCTCCTTAATAATATTTTCTTTTCCCCATATTCTCTCATACTCAACCTCTTGCATCTTAGTGGCTTCATTGTCTTACTTGAGTGAAAAAGTTTTACTTTTTAATATCCATAAAACCTAAGAAAAATTCCTGGACCAAGTCAAAACAATGAGGAACTTCGACATGAAAGACATTTGGATTTTAATATTGGTGAAGGCTTATTGGCACAGAAGATGGGATCAAAAAAAAAAAAAAAAAGAAGGAATGACAGCACAAAAAAAAGGACAGGTTGAAAGAGAAATAGTAATTGTATCTGATTTGCACAGAACTTTGCAGCAATAGCATGCCACTCAAATACACTTACACCCACACTCCCACCCTTTTCTCCACAAAAACACAAATAAAAGAAAATGGCAGTGATGCCTTCAAGGTGGTCACAACAAGTCAGGGCCTAATTACCAAGACAAGAGGCTGATGGCAGTGGCACTTGTCAACGATAGCATTGGCAGCAATGGCACCGACATGCATTGCAGACAAGCTGTTCCTGCTGCCTTGTAGCAGAGTGCACGTAGGCTGGCAGAAACAATGCATTTGGTCATTTTATGCCTGTTCATGGCTGGCAGCTGACTGACATTTCAAAGCTATTAGCTGTTGGAAATTGGTGACATCACTAGTGTATATTGTTTACAATCTTTAACCCTCTCTCTTTTTTCTCCTGACACACACAGACAAATAAACATCTATGTTCTGACTTGCAAAGATGATACAGAATAAATAGCATATGCAGATCTGTTTGTACACATAAGCATACTTGTGTGTGTATGTATGCTAGTGCCTTATTCTATAACTATCAATCATATACAAATTATTCTCTAAAGTAATTACAAACAAACTAACAAATACCTACATAAAAACCAGCTTCGTGAACAGGCTGGTTTTAGGTGTGGTGACTTAACAATAAACCATCTACAAATGATAGATCAACTGATTGAAAAAAAAAAAAAACCACAACAGAAATTAACAAACCACTTTCTTCAGCTTTGGTTGACTATGAAAATGCATCAGACTACATAAAAATTATTAAGAATATATAACAATACTGCAGTAGTTTGAGAAAGTTGCAATTAAAATAAAGATTTGTAAAAATGAGTGAGGCAAGGGGAAACAATTTCACATGATCTTTTACAGCAGGTCTTGAAAGTATCTTCATGAAAATGTACTGGGAAGAAATGAGAGTAAGTATAAATGGAGAATAGTTAAACTATCCATGATTTACTGTAGATATTTTACTAATAGCTGAATCATTGGATGAATTACACAAAATGTTAAATGACCAGAATAGAGAAAGTCTCAATATAGGTTTTAAAATTAATAGAAATAAAACCAAACAAATGTTCAATTGTAATATTTTGAAAAAGATCATAAAAATAAATGAACTAGAAGTCCAAGAATACATATACTTTAGACATTTAACTAAATTAAAGAAAGACCATGCAAATGAAAAAACATGATAGATTGGAAAGTATTTAATTAAATCAAATGGAAAACACCTTACCAGTATGCTTAAAACATAAAATGTATGATGAATATATAATGCCAGCTATGGCATACAAATGGAAAACATGAAAATTAACAAAACTGAAAAACAAACTAAAAAATGCATTCAGATCAATGGAAAAAGCAACACTAAGGACAACTCTAATAGACAGTGTTCAATATAGATCAAAGAATAAGAGATATCATAGGAGTGATTAAATGTCAAAAACTGGAATTAGTAGTGGGAGGGGACACCTAGAAAGAAGATAACAGATCTGAGTATAAATAATTGCTTGACTGGTAGCCAATGAATAACATGGTAGAAAAAGATTAGATAAAAGATGGAGTGGTTACCTTATAAGATAAGACAAAGAAGAGCATAGTCAGGGTAATCATGAAAGAATTTGGGAAAGACATTTGTTCTGCAACGGCTGATGATTATTATGCATGTGTTTATATATGAATGTGTAGTAATACTTTTAAACTGTCTTATGATTTTGAAAGGAAGTCAATTTGCCATTACAATTATTTTGATGCGTTTCAATTTTGCTTTGGCCATTAAAATGCAGGAAAAGGGAATAAAGAAATAGCTTCATATAAGACACATCCTGTAACTTGAAACATGGATGACATTTAACCATTAAGCTACAATGGTTAGTTGAGAATGTAACAAAAAGCAACAAAACAGATAAAAGAAAACTAATCAAAAAGAAAATTGCCAAAATTATGTTACATTCTGTGTAATTTTGTTGGCCATTTTCAAAGGTAGAAAGTTTAAAAATACTAAGTATAGCATTTGTCTTCTTTACAGTTTAAAGCTTGAAATGAACATCCTTCATATCCTATGATTATGATTTCAGCAATAAATGGCAAAAAGACTTTTACAGTTTAAATAATATAGGAGCACTTATATAGAAACAAATTGTATAGATAGTTGGTGCATTCTTTTAATGTAATGGGCCACCAATATTTGTAATTGTTTTTTTACAGTTGCAATGGCAGAGAACTGTTATTTCCAACCAAAGTCTGATAAAATAAGCAGAGCCTGAATTTATGCTTCAAGCTTCAGTCAGTTAAGTGCTATACATGCTTGGGCAATAATGTATCTTTCAATACATGACAGATGCAGTAGTTTTTTTGTTTTTTTTTGCAGTAGGTTGCCATTTCTTTCTGTAGTAGACTGGTTGCCAACTCAGACTGTCCTGCTATTCATCCCATAGCTGGAGGGAGAAGAGATGGATTCATACCTTTCCCTAGGGTATTTGTGTGTAAGTGAATCTAACAAACTCAACTCTCTGAGTTCTCACTCTGAGCTGATATCCATTAAACCACAATGCACAACCAAGTTAAATCATCTTTGCTCATAGAGTTGATAGGTCAATCTTCTTGAGAGACATGCAGTATGTTGATGCTTGGATCAATAATAGCTTGACACTGTTATTAACTGGATAATATTCAATCTGTATAATGAATGTTCACAACTGAATTAAGCATACTGAAAAAGGAGATTATATTGAAAATAAATATTTGCTGTGTTAAAACTGGCATTAATCTACAGACTTATTGAAGCACTTATATTTAAGGGGATGCTGAAAAGTTCTTGGCCCAACCGTGAAGCCGCTATCAAAACAATTCTGATGTTTGGCTATTTTGTCAGATTTTAGGAAGTAGGCTAGGCCAAAGATTTCCAAAACACTCCTTCATGGAGAGAGAGAGTAAGAAAAATAATTATTTCTATTGAAATGACATGACTAAAAATATATATTATCTACATAAATATATACAGGGTGTGATTGGTAAATTGTCAACATTTTATATTTTTAATTTCATGCATGCGCATTCTTTATGATTTTGTTGACTACACAGTATAGTAGGGTCAGTTGGTCACCGTCTGTGAGAAAAAGAGCACCATGATGCAATTATTCACTCTGCCAGAAATTTGGAAACAGCATACTGTGCGAAGGTGTTTGGTGTGATCACTAGTGATGGCGACATTATGCCTCCATTCATCTTCCAACAGGGCCTCACACAACATGGAGGCCTACATCAAGTGCCTTCAGGAGGTAGCGCTGCTCTGGGTCAAGAGGGTGTCTGCTGGAAGAACCTATGTCTTGCAACAGGACTCTGCATCATGCCACACAAGCAGGAGAACCCAGTCATTGCTGTCAGACAATTTCTGCGACCACATCACCCCTTACATATGGCCACCTAACTCCCCAGACTGCAACCCACTTGATTATTATGTGTGGGGTGCAGTTGAGCAAGAGACCAACAAAACTCTTTGTAACACCAAAGATGAACTGAAGACAAGGATTATGGCAGCATTTACCAACTTTAACAGGGAGACTGTCCAGAAGAGTTGCAGGAGATTCTGAAGTCGTCTGGAGGTCGTGGTTGAAGCCAAGGGCAATTTTATTGAATAAATTTACTCTTTAGTATTTCAAGATATTTTTGTGTAATTTTGGTCAATATATCTGTTAAAATGAGAAGTCAGTATTATTTTCATTTTTGTGTAATTTAGACAACAATTTATCCCTTGCACGCTGTGTGTGTGTATATATATATATATATATATATATATATATATATATATATATATATACCTGCTTCAGAATTATTATTGTTATGGATATTTTGGGTTCTGATCATATCCATAATAGTTGCAATTATTTTGATATTGTTAAGATTAGATAAATTTTTGTGGATAGTAGAATTAGTATGTAGTATTATATATCTATTTTTATCTTGTTCATTGTCATTGTTATTACTGTTAACAATGTCATTAAATTTTTGACAGTTGTATGTCTTGTATGCCTTTCTCTTAGGATTGTGGATGAAATAACAAGAATATTGAAAGTGTTTTCTATGTATATTTCTTCTTCAAGTAAGTATTGGGGGCTGCATATTCTTAGTGCTCTTAAATAATATCCTATAATTATTCCAGATTTTATCCGCTTATAGTGATTGTAATAAAAATTGATAAAGTCATTCTTGTTGGTGAATTTTCTGTAAACCTCCAACTGAAGTTTGTTATTGGTTCTATGTAGCATGATATCTAGGAAGGGTAAAGTGTTGTTAGATTCAAAGGTAAAATCTATTGTGGGTACACCCATTTTCATACCCACAAAACTATGTATGTATACATTTACACACTCCTACACATATATATCAGTTGCCTCTTGAGGGTGAATATTTTTCTTTAACAAGATTTCTCGAATATTCAGGCCAGTAGACAAAAATAAATATACTGTTTAATAAAAAACGTAGCATCTACTCAAATATGCTTATCCACTAAAAATAATGTCTGAAGTCATAAAATCTGTCAGATTAATAAATAAAAAATCCATTACTTCTTTAGAAATTGCTTTGTTTACATTTGGATATGAAACTGAGCAGATATGAAAGTTCAAGAATCTGGGAAGGATTTGCACTTATAAGCCACTATTCGGCTTTGCTTGATCTGCAACACCCTTTGTGATAAATTTGGTCAAAATCATGTAAGATCTACAAATACATATATTTATACCTGTAATCATGCATGCAAATATATATACTAACAGAGATAAGACAATGCTAAAATTTTAAGTAAGCTAAAACATTTTCCACAAATAATATTTATAAAGGTATGCTGAAAAGTTCATGGCCAGAATTTTTTACATATTGATCAGATTTTGAAAAGAGGACCAGGTAGAGACATTTTTCAGCACCCTCTCCTTCATATGTAACCAAGTAAATGCAGAAGTGTTAAGTAGAGAAGTAGGACAATGCAAATTCCTAAAATCTTTTCTTGACTTATGAAAGTATATGAAAGTTTGCATTCTATTATCAATTTTTTGAGCAGTATTTTTTTTGCTTTTGTCTGAATTTAGAGACAATGAATTATCATTATCATAGACTGATATACTTGGACAAGTATCTTCATCATTATAGTCACAACATCTTTGCTACCAACTTTGAGGCCAACTTCAGGTGTCTGTCATAGTTGAAAAGCTGTAATCTGGGAAAGATAATGAAATCAGGTATGGCTGAGCATGTGTGTGCGTGCTGGGGGAGGGTGTCATAAAACCATGTAGAATGAAGTCAAAATATTATAAAAAATACAACATGAAGGATAATGAGATTGAAAGAATCTGCACACATACAAGACTCTGGTAACCTCCTTGGTAGGCCTAGAATTGAGCATCATCTGAAAGTCTTTAATTAAGAATATTAAATCTAAAATTAAAAAGTTCTAAAACTTAATTACACTATACATAGTGTAAAATTCATATATTCTGGTCCAGTTGAATAGGCAGACAAGTAACATTAGGTATAAGACTCCAAGTTTTCATCATCAAACTGTCTAACTTGGCCTTGTGGAAAAGACTGAATAAAGTTTTTGATTTAAAATTCCTGTAATGTTAGAAACTATGACAGGGATTACTACAGTTGGTGGGCCTCTGTGGCTTAATTGGTAAAGCAGCTGACACTTTAAGGCAGACTTCATGAGGAAATGCTAGACATTGTTATTTTTATCTGTAATTTAACATCATAGAAGTATGTTCTGTGTGTTGCAATAAAAAGCAGCTGAAATTAAGATGAATGAAATACTGTTTGAAGAGTTGATAATAATTGACAATGCTTTATCTATTATTGAAAAAATAATACTGCTACTAAGGTATTAAAAAAAACACTGTATTCTGTTGACTGCTGACATATACCATTGAATTCACCAATACTGATTTTGGAAAGTGGGTAAAGTTGAGAACTTTTCAGCACCACATCCATACATCCAAAAAATGAAATATCAACTTTATCAGAATTTCAAGCATATGATAAATAAATGAAAACAAAAATATATTTATTTCATTTTCCAAAGAATTTTTGCTTATTATTCTAAGTATGCATGCAAAACTCTTGCAAAATGATGCAGAAATCTCTAAGCATAATTCAAGAATCTTCCAAGGAAATTTGAATACTTTGCAAAAAATTACAAAACAAACATAAAAGCAAGAAAATGAAGAGACACATTTTATTTCTTTTTAATTATTTCACCCCAAGCAAGGCAATAAAGTCATTAATATGCAAAGGGTTTCTGAGTGTCAGAGTATATGAGAAAAAGAAAACATTCTTAAGGAAAGAGAACAAGAAAAGTACAGGTGTTAAGAAGAGTGACAGAACTAATTTCAACTCAATTTAAAATCAAAGTTATCTATTTCTGTGAATTCCTAAACAAAATGCTTGGTGTTCATTTTTTGATTTAGCAATAAAAATCCTTAGTAGATAAGATAATTCAGACTTCATCTTTTCTGCAACTTTCATTTTTTTTCATTGCAAATGAATAAAGTAGTACTTTTTTTATTTACTTTTATTCATTTAAATCTGATCCAACAAAAATGCAATGTTCTTTGTAGCAAGAAGAGTAGATTAAATTTTAATTTCATTTGAAAACTTCACAGATTTATTGAAATTTAAATTTGTGTACTGAGGATTTCACAGATTTCACATTTGTAAATAGAGAACTCTATTACAAATTACAATGTAAAAAAATTAAACAGTTTCAAAACAAGATATGAAGTTTTGTGCAATGCTGCACAATATGATTTTATTCTAATAAATATTTTTGATTGCGTGATATAATTTTTTGAAGTGATTAGAATTTTTCCAACTTGAAATTAGTTCTGCACCCCCATTAAAAAGAGAGAGGATAACAATTGACATTGCATCTAAATACTAGAAGATCAAAGTTGATTGGAAAGAAAGAAACTCCACAAGTGAGAAATATGAAATAAGAAACTGTTAGCATAGAACTTACAGTTACATCTAGCAATTTCAACTGTAAAATGAGGAGTCCTTGCTGTCAATGTAATACTGCACTTAAATTCATAAAGTCTACATGCCAAAAAGGAAGCTAGTTAGAACAATTACCATGAAAATATTTATAGAAAAGGCACAGGAAAGCTATATTATGGCAGTGGGAAAGTAATTGAACCCAAGATGCCAGGTCAGCAACAATAATATTGCAGATTCCTCTTTGTATTTTATCAAGAATCTATAAATACTAACAGACCTACTGATGAAGTTTATTAAGAAAATTGTTTCTGAGACCTACTAATTAAGCAGTCTAATAATATTTATTTAAAAAATTATGGTGGCAAATTCAAAAAAATTTTTAAATAAAAAAAATGCTCTCTGAATTTGCCACCTTTTGAATTTAAAAACCAACATGTACATAATAAACATGAATTTCATTCAAAAATTGAGTTTTTGTCAGTGGCTACTACTGAAAATCTTGATATAAACTGCCTACGATCCATCACTGATTTAAAACCAAATTAATGATGAACAAGTTGTGTGTTTGAAGATTAAAGTGTAAGTTTTCAACCACTTTAATCCTCTGATCTATCAGCAGAAAGAAATCAGTAAATAAAACAAACTTACCGATAATATCGGCTAATAAGGACATCATCTGTGTATCCCATGCCACCCCAAAACTGTAAGCAAGAGTCAGACACAATACGTGAGAGTCGGCCAGCCTTCAGTTTACACATGGAGGCATATTTGGTGACATCATTACCTTGAATGTAGAGGCCTGTAAAATAAACAGGAAATGAAATGCATTCAAAAAAGAAAAGGTCTTTCAAATTTTGAAAAAAAAAAAAAAAAAAAAAAAAATATTTTCACTAACATTTGCTTCCCTATAGGCATACATACAGAAAATAGCAATAACCATAATGTAATCAACAGTTTTATAATTATTTAAGTATCCATAATTAATGATTCATTGAAATGTTTTAAATGTCATGTATCAAAAGTGATTTACAGTTAACAGTAATAAAAGAAATCCTACAAAAATAATAATAATAAAATATACATATTCATACACAAATAACTAAGCATATTATTATAGGGAAAGATTTTAAAATATGTTTATTGCTAAGAAATATATTACTGTTAATGCATCCATTAAGTAAATGAATTTGTTAAAGTGTTTTGAAAGATTTAATTTTCTCTGCATAAATTAAGAATAAAGGTTGAATCAAAAGTTGATTCAATAAAAGCCAAGAAAAAATCTTTTTATATCTTTAAGGCAAATCTAACCAAGATACTTCACAGACCTATCTAAACAAATATCTACAAAATGTTAAGAAAACTATATGTGTGTGCATGTATGTGTGTAATGTTAAAAACATAGTTATAAGGTATACTATATTTACAGGTAAAAAGTACTCAATATCAAGTAAGTGGACACCAAGGTCAACAACGAGTGGTGGCAGTCTGTTTCATGCCTGAATGCAATCTGTGAGAAAGAAAGAGCTCATGATTGGGCAGCAGTGTTAGCCACTTAATTACATTTACATAAGTAGTAAAAATATATTACATTTTCAGATTATAAACACAGTTGAAATGAAAAGAGAGTAGGCTACAGGAAATTAACTTTTCCGAAAAGGAAGCCTGATCTTTATTCTTTGCTATTTTATTATTTATGAAGCAATTTATATGCATCACTAAAACAATTGACGTTTAACAAAATAATTTGCTACAGATTAAATCAAATTTTGAACGTTTATTAATATAATTTATTATCATAAAAATAATTTGCGAACTGAAAGAGTATTTATGCAAAAAGATTCAAACTTACGAATAAATCATTAATTTAAAAATAGAACTGAGATTTTTTTTCAAGGGAGGTAACCTAAAATATTTTTAGTACGAGTTGTCTTTTAAGGGGCATAACTCAAGGCTGCATATTTTGCAATTGTCAACTACAATGCTTTAAAAGATTTTATATAAATGTTTTCTAATCCATAGTAAAAAAGTTTGATAGAACATAATTCATCTTAATCTGAATTCTTCCAGAACAAAACTTGCTTTAATTTAATGATTATATATAATGTAAATCATTTCGTTCAAAACCAAGAAGAGTTGATTAAAAATATAACCATCTTTCAATGTTTATTACATTCAATAATATAGGAATAAAAATAGTTACTGTTTAAATATACATTATTCAACACACACACACACACACACAGTATTCCTTGCTTTCAAGATGCATACCTAATTTATTCTTGTAAATATTGAAGCATTTTCTTTATAATAAAGTACAAATCTAGAAATAATATTTAACTACAATGACACTAGCTAATTTTTTTCACTTTATTATGCCCATATGAATAAACTTTCCTTTGACTCAAGTTACTTTACAGATATTTGGAACTCTGAAGAAAGACAATGCTGATTCTGTGACTCGGGTTACTGACCCAACCAGTTCTTTTAGTGCTGAAACTGATGCCTCTAAATATGTCGAATACTACACTAACAGAGAATGGATGCTCTGTTGTATTCTTTTATCACACTTTCCTGTAGTGAACAAATATTTGTCAATAGAAAAAGACACTTCTATCATAGTCAAGGCTTTACAAAAGTGGCACCATTATCTCACTGGATGACACTTTCAGGTTATTACATACCAGCATAATGCAGCCTTCATGTTTAAGTCTGGCAGCAAAATAAAAAAAATGAGATTACTTGTTAATACATTGCATTTTTATGCCATGATTATGATATCATGTTCTGATTTGACAAGCATATGCTGCTCCACTTGCAGTAACAAGAGACTGAAAGTTCTACATAATAATCTTTGTCACCCAGAATGTCTTGCATACAATTCATTTTATATGTTGCAGTAATCATCTCTTCTCCATCGAAAATGTTAATGACATCCTCATGTTTCAGTTGTTCAGAAATAAAACCTCAAGCCTAGCCCAGGAAAGCTTGTAAAAGCTACACAGCTCTTTGAAATACTCAACTTAGATTTGAAAAACCTTTACTATCCAAGTCTCAGTACAACTATATTCTAACTATAATCAACAAATTCTCTAGATTCCTTTTTGCCTTTGCATGTCTTGATCTTTCTACTTGCACTGTCATAAAATGTTTAACTTGATTTTGTTTTAAATGTCAGCTTATTTACTCAGACAGTACTCCTTTCATGTCTGAAGAATTGACAGATTTCTTGTTAAGAAAAAAAAAAGCAACTTTTTATAATCCATAAGGAAATTGGCAGGTAAAACAATATAATGGCATAATTTCAGCAGTAAAACTAGATATTTCTTAGCGGGGTGAAATGCTAACTGAAGCTCTTCATTTGATACAATCTTTGCTGTGCACCAGTGCCAATTGTACTTCACACAAACACTTCCTAAATATGCATAGATTAACTCCAGTTCAGTACTATCTTCTTGGATTGCATCCAAGGGAGCAACATATGTAAAGTGTCAAACAACATATTAAGTACTACCATTTTGACCAATCAGGAAGTTCCCTGCAGGAAAAACAGTGTTTCATTCAGGCATCCTGCATCTAATCCAGTGATAGAAACCTTTGCAGAAATACCCTTCACAGAGATCTTTGAATAACGATTAAATGGAAGCAGCAAGTTCCAGTATTTCTGAAATGATGCATTGCACAATCCTGTGTTCTACCATCAAAGATAAAGATTCAGAGCCTTCGTTGATTCAAGCTTCAACTGAGACTACTGGAAAATCTTTGCAAAATAACTTAAGGATTAGATGTCCACCCACTTATCTTCAAGATTACATTACCTGATTGCTGATGGATGGGTGAATGTAATAAAGTTGCATTACTAAGTAGAAGACACTACTTCACCTATTAATGTATGAACTGTTCTGTATTTATTTAGAAAGTTATTAATTTCATGTTTTTACATTTTGTATTGGCCCAGCAAGTATAACCCAGTATAATAAACAAAGTTGAGACCAAGTTAGGATTTGACTTCCTTATCTCAAAGATGTCTTTTAGATGAAGAGATTTTACAAGTGCACTAGTAAACATATATGTTTATGGGAGTACTACCAAAAATCTAGATGACCAGAACCTAGCAATTGATTTCTCCTCTAACCTTGTTCATTGGAGGAGATATTGGTTTGAAATATTCAATCCCATGCTAGAAACATTTCATCATCACAGAGCAGACCCAGATTTTTCTCTAGTCATAGTGAATGGTTGTACTCTAAATGAGGCTTCTTGCCTAGAACATCTATTGGGAGTTACACTTACATGAGACCTCAAGTGGAACTCTTATATACAAGTCATTGCTAAAGACACTGGAAAAATGGTTGGTTCCTTGTACAACTCCAGAAATTAATTGACTCCTCTTGCCATGCTCTTTTACCTCCCCAGCCTCAACAGACTTCAAAAGCATTTGCGTAGCCTTGTGGTTGATGAATTGTTGTCCACTATAGAGCCCCTTTCCCACAGATGAAATGTTGCTAACTACTCTATTACTATTTTCATGGCTGATGTCCAGGTGCATTACAATCATTAGTTCCACCTGTCCAGAACTTGATGATTAGGACCCACCAGGCCATGACTCAACTTCATTCCCTTCATATTCCATTGGTGAGGAACATGTTCCACTCACATTGCTTCTTTCCCCAGAACTATTGCATTATGGAAGGGGATTCCCGAGACGATGCTCCTTCAATCATTAACTTCTTTATGTTTGGTGCCAACTGTTATCTATCCTACATATTGTCATAATATGAAACCTCTTGCTCTCTCCCTGTACACCCTTACAGCAATATCAGTTAGTAACCCTGTACCTTGAGTGGTTCTTGGGCCTTGTATTGGGTGAACAATAGTAAAAAAGAAAAATAGTTCATAGGCATAATAATATGCTGTAACATAGGAAGAATGTATTAAACTAATGTTTTAAATGAAAAGGGTTTACTTATGAAAATCATCATCTTTTTCCTGAGTTTAAAACTACAGGCATATAATTGTTACTTACAATCAAAATAAATTACTATATGATGAACAAAAAATATATATCAACATTCAATATCATTTGGATTTTCCTCAGGTATCTACTATATTGTTACAATGTCCCAAGAAAATCAAACGAGTTATAGGGGAAGTTAATAAGCATCACCAAGACTGTACTAAAAATAAACAGTATTGATTTCTAATTCAACATGATTAACTGTTTGCTTCATAAACATTCATTTCATGTTATAATTTTATTTTAATCATACTATAATGAAGCAAGTAGGGATACCAATATTTTAAAGAGGAAGGGAGAAACATGCAGCTTTTATTAGTTTTTGAATAGAGAAAAAAAAAATCAATAGATTATTATTTTTTTTATCAAGCTAAACTATATTAAAATCAAATTTCCAAACAGATGTATTACTTTATACTAGCATTTACCAGATGTTTTAATCTTATTCCATTAAAACATCATCAAGTTCTTCAGCATGGATTATTCCTTCTTTTTTGTTTCTTTAATAAGCTTTGTTACCAACATCCAGATCACTCCAAATCAATATATTTCCAGATTTAAATACCAAATAAATTATACAATGTTTTAATAGTTAAAATATTAACACAAACAAGTACTTACAAATCTCTGAAAATATGATAATCTAAGTTTTTACTGAAAATAATATTTGCCAATTAGTTACAAATAAAGAAATACATGCATATTCAAATATTTATAGCAAAAATATATATATAAATTTAACATTTTGTTAGTAAGGTCTAATAAGAATATGAGACTAAGTTTTTCATACATAAAATAATTGTTTTTCAAGTGTATCAAATTAATGTTGGTCATGAGGGTATGTTGTTTTTCAAGGACTGAATGAATGTTCAATTTTCTTACAAAGATGCAAGGGTTTCTACCTGCTCATTCAAGTGTCAGGAATACAACTTCTTCTAATCAGGTTGTCTTGTGTATTCATATTCTAACTTCTGCTGGATTGACTTCTTGTTTTATATCATCACAGCCACTGACATCCTTTGAAGCTGAATTTGCATAGGTGAGTAGGAGGTCTTCTACTTTCTAGGTCAATCCTCTGATGTACTGGTGTGACACCGAGTATAAAGCTTACTTTTGGTATCACTTAGAGTGAGCCCAGTATATAAGGGATATCTCAGATCAAATGCTCTTGATTAAAATTAAATTCAAATCACATATTTCCTGGCATAAATCACATACTACACAAGGACAGGAAACAGTTTTTTTTACATGAAGAAAACTATAGTTTTCTATAATTCTGATTGTATCAAATGGCTTCTTTGCCAATTTGTAACACTTGTAATTTAATCTGAAAGCAGAATTTTTACCTAATATAAACAATTAGAAACCTACATCTGCAGGAATACACACACCACTATCTATGTATCTATTTGCAAGATAACATTTTGATAACATACTTTAATAATTAAATCTGCACATTATTCAGAGAATTGTGCAGAGTTAATGAATATGGCATTTAAAAAATCTTTTATGCTATTTAGTGACTATAGATATTTAAGATAAGGTAGAGGGTGATTGTTAGTACTTGCATCATTGCTACACTTTTGCGGCACTGTGCCAGACTAGGCTAAATTTAGAAAATAAACACAAACACACACACATTATATATATATATATATATATATATATATATATATATATATATATATATATTGTGTATTTAGGCAGCAAATTCTCTTTTGGGTATGCCTGAATAAGCTACAAGCATTATGTCTGCTTATTTTGATCATAATCCTTTCATATTCAGGAATATTTTTCTGTATATTACAATTAAATGAGGCAAGAAATGCACTGTAACAGTAAGAATTACTTTTATTACCTAAGAACTTTCCATCTCTTTCATCATCAGGGGTGCAATTGGTAAGACAAAACCTATGTGCAGCTATCCATTACTGAATTTTTCTTTTATGTTTAAACACTCTGGCTGACAGTTGTGCTTCAGTGTTCATTAAAACATGAATAGTTATCCATTATGGAATTTTTCTTTTATGTTTGAATGTTATGGTCAAGTGTAAATTAAAATGTGAAAGTGTTTATTTGTTTTTAATAAGCATTTTAGAACATTATTACAATATTTGTAGCTGATTCTTTTCAGTGTCAGCTTCAATTCTTTAATGAATCTTGCCTCGATGATCTGTAGATTTAATTTGTTATTTTCTTGGTGTTATCAATCAGTATTTTTCTATACTGTAAATGTGGACAGGAATGCTAATGCAAATGTTTTGCAATGGAAGAATGGTCAGACATGTGTAGAGTAAGACATCTTGATAATGTAGTTGTCGTATGTCCAACATATATATTTGTTTTCTTGTCAGAAATACATTCTCCCAAGGGACATTTGAATCGATATATAATGTTGGTTTTATGCAATACATCAGTTGGTGAGGAGGAGTTATTGCAAATAATTAAATTGTTTGTATTGTATTTTGTATAATTTGATTAATGTTTTTAGTCAGGTCTTTGGGAGATATATTATTACTAATGAGGGTTTTATGGTCTTGTTTATAGTTAGCATGTATCTGGTTACGATATAAGATATGTTTGGGGTTCTTTGAGGAAGTACTATATTCTATTTAACGTGTGTTTAGGTTTTTGATAAATTGTCTTATTTGTTCATCTACAATGTGGTTAGGGAAAAGTCATTATTAATGGGAGTCTGTTTAATATCTTTTAGTTCAGTCTATAAAATCTTTTTTTGTGGAAGAATTAATTTGTGCTCAGTTAATTAATTACACAGATAGGATGGCAATTTTTTAAATGAAGAAGGGGCAATAATGAATGTTTTCTTTATTACAAGGCATGCTCAAATTTAAAGAAAAAAAGAAAAGAATTAGACGGGAAACTACAAGATTCTTACTGATGCATTTATGAAAGAGAGCTTTCAACATTTCTACTTCAGTCTGAAATTCTGCAAGTGTGAAATGGACATTCTGGTTGTTTAGTACTGGTAACCCAAATATTTTCCGCTGGCTAGTGTAATCAATGGTCATCTTGATCATATTCTGTAATGGCTCAAGAACTGAAAGAACAGAAAAAAATAACTTGTTTGGATTAGTTAATAATGAAGATACAGCTGACTTATTTGAACAAATGTTAGCTAAATTATTAAAAATATATTAATATGCCAAAGTGATACAAATCAAGAGAGGAAAAAAATAATAAACAGTTGTAGTTAAACTAAACTGTATTATAGAATCAGTTTAATTTGGAATTTTTATTACCCTAATTAGTTTTAATTTAGTATATAACAAACATGTAAAATAAATAAAAAGAATAAGCATGTAGTTAAATTTCTGCAAAAACTTTTTACTGTCCATATTTTTACAACTGATTCTTCAACCCAATTTTCTGGTTTGGATTAAATTACTAGAATGTATTTGAATTTTTGGTTTACAAGACACTGGCAGATATTGATGACAATCTTTCAGTTTTGGGGAATTTTCAACTTTATTTAACACAACAGCTTCAGAGAGAAATGCTAGTTTCAGTCATTATGTCAAGTATAAAATATTAGTTCATATGATTAGAAAAAAAGAAAAGGATGAGCCATTAAAGAAACTTCAGTGATTAAAAAAATGTATGATTAAATTTAAATTTTATTTACATAAACCTACTCATGTAAATTCAGTATCACTCATTAGGGTTTAATCCAATTGGACAATATTTGAAAATTACAGGTGCCAGATTATTTTGATGACATACTTGCAATAGTTAAGTCTTGACATTATTCAAAGTACTATTAATATTTAACACTTACGGAATTTAAAAAATGTTTTATTGACCATAGAGATTTAGGATAACACCATTCTTTTTAGTTAATGGTTCCTAATGTCTGAATAAAATATGAAGCTAAAAAAATACTTGTCACTAATGATAAAAATAGTTTTAATTTAATTATACTCAAGTATGGTTACAAAATAATACACTGCCTCTGAGAATTTGGCGCAATTTCTAAATATTATACGATAAATTCTAACTTAATCATACTTTATGTCTAAAATATATCTTCTCAACCACCAGATATACCCGGTATGGTTAAATTATTTCTATTTGAATAACTAATACCATGTTTCCGAGTTTTTTTAGATAGTTATCTCTCTTACATTATTATATATTTACAGTTATTTCCCTTAGTTTGTTCAGAGGATTGTCATAGAAGCAAATTTATACATCTATAACATTCACATCAACAATATTTCTTTAATTACAAGCAGCTAACATTGAATAAGTCCTACACTTGTTTTTAATTTTTTTTTAATGAGATCTTTAGTCAGACTAAGTTAAACTTAGAAAATTTCAACATAAACATGTTAATAGAAATTGTAAAGAAAAGGAGACTTTCTTTTTAAACAAAGGGTTGTTTATTAATTTTATAACTATGATTAATAATTTTCTGTAGTTTTCTTCATATTTATAATTTAAATTTATAATTCCTTTATATTCATAATATAGCATCTTGTGTCTTAGTGGCTTTATCACTTTGCATGGGGTGAAATGATTATAAAAAATAAAATAAATTCCAAAATAAATTGTGCTTTTTCTAAATTTATTCTAATTAGTTGAAATATAATTTTCTAGTGAAAATGTAAAATTGCGTATTTATGTAAGTATGCAAATATACAATTAAAAACACTATATCTACTTATGTAAATGTTGATTTATTAAAATTTATTCAAGCTTCAAATTTTTCCTATCAAGATATTTATGTTTATTCCTTTTTGTTTTATTTTATTATCAGAATAATTTAAAAGGTTGACTTTGGTGATTAAAAGTTTCAGTTCAGTTCTCCCTATTCTCTACTTATTTGGTAAAGGAAAAGCAGACAAAAGGATTTTTCACTGCACAATTTAAACAACTATACTTTATTGATTTATTTTTACTACACTGCTTAAGATATTCTTTTTTTAAACTTGGTTTAACTGATATCGACATTAAAAGACAAAATCAGGCATCGAATGTTTATGATTTCAGAAACTATTTTAACCAATATTATGCTGTGTAAGTTGATCAAGAATAAATGAATATAAAACATGTGATATTCACCTCCTGCTGTTCCCCACATCCTCTCTTCTTGGAACTGTAGCATCTGATAGAGAAAACCTTTTCCTTCTTCCCCAATTATGTAACTTTGGGGAACACGAACATCTTCAAAAAATATCTGTGCTGTATCAGAACTTTTCATGCCTAACTTTTTTATTTTCTTGGCAACATGAATGCCTAAAAGTATAAATGATAAAATTCATTTTCAAGTTGAGTTTTTTTATTGTTGATTATTATTTGTGCTTTTAAATTTGTAGCTCAAAATAAATTTTTAAATAAAAAACTATAAACAATGCAGCAATATAATAAAATTATTATTTATTTTTCCGTTAGGTGTCTCAGATCTGCCCATAGTCAGTGTTCAAGCTAATGAATCAATCATGATCTTGAATGTGTATTTTCAAGGAAGATAAACTTTCCTAATATATAAAGATGGTGCAAAACATCTTCATATTATCTGAGCAGTCAGTATATTTGTGTACTTATAAAATTTGCATTCACCAACATGGTAAATATATAGATATTAATAATTAATAGCTTGAGTAAAAATATCAATACATCTTCAGCAAATATCTAAAATGATTTTAATGAGACTTAGGGCATTATCTATATACTACCCAATGTTCATAATTAAATGATATGTATATGTGTGAATGTGTGTGTATCAGTCAGTGAACAGTGTCCCTGATATAATGTTAAATGTATACATATACATTTAACACTATGCCAGGGACAGGCTCCTTGTTCTGGTCACTGAAATCTGAAGAAGTCCCAAAATCACAGTTGAAATGGGCTAAAGGTTGTTTGTTGTTATGGCTGCTATTACAATCTGACATTGCTAATGTCTTTTCTCACCAACAGCCTTGGTAGAATGACAAAAAGTAGTCTTCACACCGATATTGTTATTCTGCCTAAGAAGCCATGCCAATTTGATGGATATGTCATTTTTGACTTCAGCTGAGGAAATAATTTATTACTTGTCATAGTTTTCATTCAACTTGGCAAGTGTAATAGGTGAATACAAGGCTGTATACAATTATACTAAGTATATATTCAAGTTTGGTTCCTTAAGAACCCCTCAACCCATCTAAAAATATTAAGTTCTTTTTGGGCCTTTCTACATTTAACTTTGTCAAAGCTCCTAGGGACCCCCTACTTGCCTACATGAATGATCACTATCCTCCAACCCAATTACATTTCTGCAATTGGACATGTGGATTTGTATATGCCAATGGATAGATGTGTCTAGTTTATTAGTAAGATTTAGTTAACCAAAATACAAATATTGAAATCAGGTAAATGCAAGAACAACTGAAATTTAATTGAATTTTAATTCTATTTACTTGCATCCATAAATAAGTAAAACTTCTGATTCCCAGTGAGGATGATCCATAAATAAGTAAAGAAATAAAAAGGAAATTAAAGTGCCCACTTTTTTGTTAATGAAAACTTGATTACCAAAAAGTAATCCCTCATAAATTACTTTCATTATTTGATTTAAAACTCTATTGAAATGTTTTTCTATGTATTTGTATTCTAACTTATTATAAAAACTGGACACTAGAAGGGAACATAGAAAGAAAATAGCAAACTTATGACAACATGCAAAAATATGTTGGCAAATAATATCAAGTTAACAATCAAGTATCTTTTGTTAATATTTCAATGTTTGTTAACATCATTCACACAGTATTATAAATGGAAGTGACTTCTGTATAAAATTACAAGCATAGAAAATAAAAAAGTAGAAAAACATCAAATAAAGAGTAAAGAGAGAGAGAAAAAATTACAAAGTATAAATAAAATGAAACTAATGAACGCTTGATAAATACAGTTAAGGGAGCCTTCAAAAATATCACATCAATCAAATCTGTCTTAATAAGGACAGTTATAAATGTTATAAAAGTTGTTTTTCTTTTTCAGTTGGTTTACCTGGAAGATTCATTGGCAGACAAATAAGACTTTTGTTTTTGTGTGAAGGTCCCTCAGAGGTGCATGCAAGCAAACACATCCAATCAGCTTGGCAGCCATTGGTTGTCCACATCTTTCCTCCATTTATGATTAAGTCATCACCACGTGGAACAGCTTTTGTCTGTATACCTGAATGATTTAAAATAAAGTAAATATTTTTTTTAAATTATCAGATTCTGTATCATATTAATGTTTGTTTTTATTGCATTGCTGTTATATATAAAAGTTATAGGTTAAGAACAAGTAAGTTCCTTAATACCATTTGCAAAACTGTGGTGAAGCCCATGCATTTTTACAGATACTGCTTGATATGATTGTATGCGTTCTTTCATGCCTAAAGTAATTTTAACAAAATTATACATCTTTATATACTGAGCAAGTTTCTTGCACATGGAATTTTGAAAAGATTATTTATTTTCAAATTAAGAAAAAGTAGGAAATTAATTATAATCATATTTTGGTGTTGAGGTAAAACAGAAAAATTAGAGTATCATAATATTATTAAAAAAATAAATAGCAAATAATTTTCCTCTTCTTAATTTACCTGATGATATAGTTGTTTTTGTTATATTATTATTAAAAAGGAAAAATAAAAAAGATAAAATTGAAATAAATAATTAACAAAATGAAAAACAACCTTATTATAGAAAATTATTAACTTAATTGAACTGGTATTTATAATTACTATTTAATCAATTATGTTTAAAAAAGGATTTAAAAAATGAATTACATTAGCAGCAATATATTTAATGTAGTTGGAAAAATAGTAACATGAAGGGAGACAAGTATGAAAAAAATAGTTACCTAAGTTACCTCCCTTACTTTAAGAAAGCAAAAGTTTCAAACAACCCATGTAAGGAATAAAACTTTGATAAACAAATAAGAAAGTGTTTTTTGCCAATATTTCGATCTATATTCACATTATTATTATACGCCTCAAATAATGCCTCCCTAAAATTCTTTGAATCAGACTCATTTCCAAATATCTTATGTAAAACATTAAATACTTTTGCTATACATGATACCTTACCAATACATCTTTATAAAACAAAATTACTATAAATTTTCTTGTAATTCTGTTAATCTAAAGTTTAAAATTAAATGCCTACTATATGTCAACAATTAAAAACCTCATATAAGACCTTAAAATTTACAGCCCCAAATATCTACCTGATGAAAACATTCTTTTTAAATTCTATACTATCCTAGTTATTTCATATACAATGCTAAAGAAAGTATACAAAATCTATAAAATCAAAAAGAAAGTATAAATAACAACACAAAAACTAGACATGTTATATGAGCTACAAACACCTTAACAGTGGCTTTGCCGCAATGACCACTCGATGATTCACTGGATCTGAGGCACTAAGTCACAGTATGTAAACCCCTCATCCAAGTTGTTAACAAGACTCAGTATTAAGGATATAACATCAGTGCCTCACAGCAGCCATCATAGATGGTTTGGTCATGTCCAATGAGTTTTGTCATGCATTAGGACTATCTCAGACTTCAGGGTTCCTGGTGACAGAGGTCAAGGTAGACCTAGGAAGATGTGGAAGGACTGTATTAGGAGAGATGTGCAGGAGTGCAGTCTTACCCACATTAGTCCATGCTTGGAAAGAAAGAGCGAGAGCTAGCTGACTGCTGCCTACCCTAGTCACTGGGAAACCAACAGTAGTATAATCAAAGTTCCAGATCTTGACTTAGTAAATTAAAAAATAATTTTTAATCCAACCATGATCTTTGAAACAGACTATATATATATATATATATATATATATATATATATATATATATATATATATATATATGTAGAGAGAGAGAGAGAGATAAAAGAGAAAGAAGGAGTAACAAAAGTTTAGAATTAGCAGGATTATAAATATTTCACCTGGCAGATAATATTTACTCACTTGCAACATCTGACCCAGCTCCAACTTCACTCACTCCAAGACATGCAACATAGTCTCCAGCAATGGTTGGTGCTAGAAATTCTTCTTTTAGTTTCTTACTTCCAAATCTAATACAGAAATTATATCCATATATCAAAATAAAAAAGAAAGAAGAGACAGGATGACACATTCTCACATAAGGAATCTAGTATTGACAGGCAGAAATTACAAACCCACACCTGACCCTTAACCTATATTTACACTTTGCCATCTTAAATTATACTTGTATCCTGATTCATCAAAAAAGGAAACATCCCTTTAAAATTTTGTAATCCTTTTCCCTCTCCAACTTACTTAAACTATATAATACTATTTAGCTTAAAAAAAGTAAATCATTTTTTAGAAAGTTATTCAACATTGCTTGAGAAGGGAACAAAAACTTTAATTTTAATTTAAAATTTAGTTTTTAGTTCCAAAACATTATAATTTCTGTATCACAATGAATACATATTTTTTAAATAATATTATAGTAGAAATTACACATGGCACAGTGGATAAAGGCATTGGTTAGATCCAGTGACAGGACCCAAAGAGTATGAGTTCATTACCCGGTTAAGGCAGTGGAGAACTTGGAGAAGGGAATTAACAGAAGATAACTGATAACTGACATCCATTAGACATGGCACGTGGAACTAGAACAGTCTACCCCAGTGAGCAAAATAAAGGGTTCAGTTCGACATTCCAACCACCTGAAGAAGGCCGGAGTGTACAACGGCCAAAACGTTGTAATAAATATGGCAACAAAGATGAGGACAATAATCCGAATAATGTAAATAGTGTAAGGAGTATGTATTTTTTTAATTTTATTCCAGAAATCAAATTTTCTGGCTTTTGACATATGCAGAAAATATGCATGGTGAAGAACAAATGAGAACATAGGCTAGAAGAATTTTTATGAACTAAAGTGTATTTTTTTTTATTGATTTTTCAAAATTTACATGATCATAGCTCTCAACAGATTCCTTTTTCTTTCTTATCTAAGAATTGCTATGACTTTTTGGGAAAGATAGTGGTGTGGTTTTCTTGTTAATTCAGATAAATATTTATCTTAATAAACCCAGTATAAACTATAACTGGGAAAGGAAGAAGAAATGAATTAGTGTGAAAGTGAATCTGTCAAAATTTGAACTTGGCTCTCTGATTCCACTTTCCATCCCAATAACCATTACACTGCCCATTCATTCCTCTCAAAGTTCATTAAAAAAGATCTTTTTCCTTTTAACACATTACTTTAGGTTAAATAATATGCATTAACAATAATAAGAGTAAATAATAAAGTAGCTAATATTGAATGTTTTGACTTTGCCATTAGGTTAGTCAATTCAAATCTCACAACAGTGAATTAACATATCCCTTTGATAACATGTCTTGTTAATTTATGAATATTGACCAGGAAATTGTGACTACAAGAAGAACTAAATGAAGAGATTCCAATATCAAATGAGGCTACATTTTCATATGACATTCCCAAATACGAATAAAGTCCAGTGGTATCATGAGGTATTGCTTTTTTAGGTTGGAATTTCAAATAAGATTTGACACTAAGTTCATCATCTATGAAAGCTTTTTTGGTCACATAGATGTCTTTCTCAGTGTATGAAATTATTATATATATGATTAATGGTGAAGGAATGAATTGCTTTTGTTTTTATCTTCTTTTTTTTTCTTTAAAAAGAAAACAAAAACAAAAAACAAAATCACTATTGTTTTTAAATCCCCCACATTGTATCAGCATTAGTTTTATAAGGAAAGTAGATATGATGATTGATCCTGGATGTAAATTTACTATAGAAGATTCCCAAATTATTGCACTTTCAATATATTTTCACTGTAATAAATTACTTTCTCTATTAATTAAAACTACATTCTTTAGGTTAAAGTTAAGTCTAGACCTATTACAATGTGCAATGAATACATTGTTTTGTAAAAGATCCTTTTCTGTTAATGTTATTATTTTGTGTCAATTCAATCTTTTATTGTTTTTAAAGTATTTGTAATAAAGTTGAGATAAATTCTTTCCAATTTTAGTCATTATTGAGTTATCCATAATAACAATCCCACCTCCTTCGTCCAAGGCAATTATGATTTATGTTAGTCGACATTATGGATAAGTCTGCAAAAAGAATAAGAATAGTCTAAACATAACATTTATTCTATTGAAAAATACAACATACAAAACTTTTACTTTTTGTGAAGGATTTTGTTATAGAATGATGAAAGTTCTACTTCCAAACAGATGTGGCATGTGGTGCGTGAAGAGTGATAGATGAGTCCTTGTTGTCTGTCTATATCTTGCAGACAAAAAGAGACCAACAGCTTAAAGAGGTAACAGGACGACAGGCCATGATTGTATGGTTTTGTGACCAATCCAAAACTCTCATGCATGTAGAGTTTGGCAAAGCCTTAAACCATACTGCGGCTATGCATGTGTTTTGAACAGCATGTGAGTGTGTGTTAAAGTATATATGTGTGTGTCAAAAATGTGTGTGTGTGTGTGTGTGTGTGTTAATTAGCTACTCAGTGATGGATGCTACAAAGGTACTCATGTTGATGCACACCAATTTCAGTTTGTATGTGATGGTCCCTGGAGGTTAGGGGCAATGAAGGCTATACCATGACTCCCTATTTC
This sequence comes from Acanthosepion esculentum, assembly GCA_964036315.1. Lineage (NCBI taxonomy): Eukaryota > Metazoa > Mollusca > Cephalopoda > Sepiida > Sepiidae > Acanthosepion > Acanthosepion esculentum. Next base: position 66,522,456 of record OZ038480.1, on the reverse strand, counting down.
TGAAAAAGTGGCCATAGATTTTTCAGAATGACTATTCCCACCTACATGATACTTGTAACCTAGGAGTAGTATGCACAATTATGTGAAACCCTAGCTCTCCTGACTTGAAACCCACAAATGACTATACATAGCATATTGTCAAAATGGAGATCAATCAGCAGCCCACAATACTAAGGATGCCAAATGCCACCATCATGGACATGATGGCCAATATGAACAAGAACCACCTGATCCAGGTACATAGTCACTTCTGAAGCCATATCAAAGCCATTTTCAATCCTTGGGTGGGCTTAGTGCATAACCTTTTTCTTTTCTTTTTTTTATAAGTTGAACATGTGTACAAATTTCTTTGAACATATTCTGATTCTTTAAACTGAATATGTTTTTCTTAATAATTTGTTCCATTACATGTGTGTATCTGTATGTGTGTCTTGGCCTGACCAGACACATGTAAAAAAATTAGTCATTTGGTCAGATTTGGGGAAGAAGGTCAGGCCACAAACTTTTCACTACCTGATAGTAGAGACAGATAGTTCTTAAAAATTAACATTTTTATTTATTAGTCAGATTCTAATTTGGGAAGTTGACATCAGGTTTGTTGCATTTAATCAAACATAACAAAATTTGAATTATTATAGAACCTAGCAATCTGAATTTTTCATTCATTAAAATATAAAATTCTGGCTCCTATATTTCTTCCAGATTAAGAGATTTAATAAATTATTAACATAGTATCCATAAAAAAGTGATGGGATTATTTATGTATGGATCACAACTTCTGCTTTGGATCAATGTAATGCTCTGTATTATACATACACAATGTCTGTGTGTGCATGTATGTGTGTAACTGCCTCTGTTCATTTCCATAACAGAATTGGGAAAAGAAAGAAAATGTGAAATAGAAAGCCAGAGAAAAATCAGAAAGAAAAGAAGGTGAAAGGAAAGAAGGGAGAAGAGATGAATATATAAGAAAGATTAACTGTCTTGAGTTTTAATCTTCTAGTAATTCTTTCATTTTTTACAATGGATGAAGCTTTATTTAATATTTTTTTGCTTTTGAAACTTGATACACACTTTACATAAGGTACATAGATATGATAATACTAACATACAGATTTGAAAATGCATGTTATTAGTCTCATTTTCTCTCTTTTTCAATCTCCATTTACCTGTTTTATATTCCCTCACCTTAGTCTTATCCTTTACCTCATTTTCTCTTCCTTTTCTTATTTTTAAGAAATAAGTAACATTTAAATCTTTGAAGATGCAACACAACTGTCACATGAAAGAAACCTTGACAATTGAGCTTTCACAAAAAAAAAAAACAGATATCAAGATAAAGCTGAGAGTTGAAAGAAATCACCTACCTGTTCAAAGCTGGGATGGACATTCCTGTTTGTACACCAATAGCCATAGGTATAGCACCACAATTTATATTTCCTAATTCTTCTGCCATTGCCATTAAGTAAGAAAAATCCAATCCAAGACCACCATATTCTGAACGGTAATTTAAAAAACAAAAATAAATCAGAAAAATAAAGTAGTTATGTGTGTACATCATGAGTATATGGAAACCACATCCGAAATTATAAATTATACTGACCAACTTTTAAAATAGACCATAAAAATTACATTGCATTCAATTTCTATATTTTTATAGCAGTCATAGTTATTCAATTTCAGCAATGTAGGTCACAAAATTTTGTTCTCAGCATAGAAATTGATATAGATTAAAATTTGGGAATAGCATAAAACAAAGGCTGGAATAATCTCAATCAAATCAATCAAATGTAACACTATAGGTGATAGTCAGGTTCATGTTCCAGTTACTGGTTCAGTGGCATCCTAGGTAGAAAGATTTGTTCACAGTTTGAGAAGATCTAAAGAAATCTTGAGCTCAGAGAGGAAATGTCACAAGCCCAAGCCAGTGACATATCACACAAAACAAAAGCTGATGGCTTCCTGAGCTTGTTCAAACTTGGAATAAAAAAGACCAAAATACTGTAACAAGATTTTAACAGTTTATTTTTAACAGTGGTTACATAGATGTTTCAATTAGCATCACTCTTTCCCAAATACTTGACTGCAGTACATTATGATCTGCTTTAGCAGATTCTCATTGTATTTTCTCTGGCAAAGTTAGTTGAAATTTTCAAAGTGCATTGCACACACACACACACACACACACATATATATATATATATATATATATATGGAATTTGCCCTGACAGCTTGTCACCAATGATGCATTGATATGATTTTTCAGTTATTTTACATCCTTAATGGTCTCTTTTATCCCAGAAAGCACATGGCAAGCTAGGCACTTGATTGAATTTAGATAACCTGCTTTGTGAAAACTATTCTTCCTATAAAAATACTGGCAAATATGTCAGTGTGTAAACAAACCATATGGCCCATTGGCTTTGGCCAAGTTGGTTTTCTTTTTTTGCTTTTTTTTTGGGGGGGGGGAAGTGTTTTTCCTTAAATTATTCTGCCTCATAATCACACCAATCCACTAAATAGGTTTTTATATAAGCAAATGATGTAATATATATTACTTATCATTGTTTTTGCCCAAATTGGTGAGTGTAGTAGCTGGGAACCATACCTAACTATAATAATTTACTATATTCAAGCCAAATTCTTTACTCACTACTCAACAAATACATGCCTACTCTCACATTTTTCACTAATTCTATACCATAAAACCAATCCTTACTACATTTAACTCTATTGATTACAATCGAGCTTCATGGGGCTCTATTCACCAAAAATGTGTGGGTTACCACTTTAGTCAGTTATGTGCCATGCATGATACATGCTTAGGCGATCATGTATCTTTCAATATATGACTGACTAGGCAGATTTTCCCCGCAGTAGGTTGCCATTTCTTTCTGCGGTAGACCAGTTGCCATCCAAGGCTATAGAACCCGGTCTATCCTCTATTTACCCATAACTGGGAGGAGAAGAAGAGGATTCATACCTTTCGCAAGGGTATTAGCACGTAAGTGAATGTAATGGATTCGGCTGGAATTTGAACTTGGCTCTCCAATTCTTCAATCCAAGTTGCTTATCCATTACTCCACCGTGCCTACTTTCCATAACTGACTGGGTTAACACTTACTTCAGCAAATTAGAAATGTAACTAGAGCAATATGCACAAAGAAATGACTCCTCAATTTGTACAACACAATATCAGTTTTAAGATAGTATCCAAAAAAAAAAAAAAATTAAAACCTGTATGTGGATGTGTATAGTAAGTTAAACAAGCTTCTACTTCAGATAACAATCCACAAACAAAACAGAAAAGGTGAAAACTACAAGTCAGTAATCTATTCACATATACAACAAAATTTGTATCCATATGTGTGTGTGAGACCTTTTCACAGAGTGCATAGATACTACACTGATTCTTGGCAAAAGTGATGGAGAACATCTTAGTGTCATGGCAAAACACGTGGAATCAAAATTCTGATCCTCGGCAAGATACACTGATATTCTTATCATAAGCAGAAGTATCAATTCTTTTATAAATAATCTTGTCATTTTATATGATTGTTGCTCCAAATTGGCCAACATCATCAGAGGTAAACAATGGTTATGGCAGTAAGCAAGAATAATAAAATTTATGTATTATTATAAAAACAATAATAATAAAACGATTTCTTTTTTGGCCTTATTAAAGATAGCAGATGAATGGCAGTCTGGCAAAATGACTTTGAATGCTATCAAGGCTGGAAAGTAAGGATTGAGCCCAATATGATAGTAATACTCAGGTAGCAATTAAACAACTTTACTAAGACTAGAAAAAGCTCAGGGGTAAAGTTCTAAAAAACAACAGCAGGATTTTGTCCAGACCAGAGCCTTAAAAGAGTCAAGACTTTTGATGAGTTTCTGTGAAAATAAATACTTGGCATTACTTTTGTAAAATGATGAAAATACTGTTGGATTACTGTTTGTATGAACATGCTAAGTTCCTATTAATAAATCCATGTTCCCAATATCTATTACATGCAATAAACATGACAGTATAAAGACAGCATGATTTTAAGTACTTAAGAAAATTCTCTTTAAATGACATTAATGTGTGTTTGTGTAAAAACTCAGATATAAATAAATAAAATATATCTATAAAAAGACAATATGAATAAAAACAAAAGAAAAACTTTTCTTTACCATCTCCTGAGGGACGTTATCAAAGTAAATGAAAGAATTTTATTTTGCAACATGTATTTATAAACAAAAGTAAAAATACCATTAAGTTTTCAAAATTTTTCAATTTAAGAATGCTTTAAAATATTGTAAAAGCTGTGTAAGAAAGGTAAACTATGGAAGATTCTAAGTGATGTAATTTAATGCCTAATAAAAGAAAGTGAGTTTGTTAATATTTTTGTATTTTTATATATATTTATTTTTTAATATAATTATAATTTATTATTTTATTTCAATTTGATAAATTATTAATGTGTGTTAAAGATCAGGTAATACTTTAACCCTTAAAGTTCATTCTTTTCATTTAAAGGTTTTTAGATTTTGTGGGGGTTGAATTCTTTTTTGGTTGAGCTAAGAACTTCTCAGTACTCCCACCACCTAGAATATACCAACAAACTGCATAATATATAGAAAATTGCATGTATATATAAAAAAGAACAAAAAAGAAACATAAGCATATATGTCTACATGTGCTAAAAAACAGAAAAGCATGCACTTACAAATATAAAAAGACTCATTACAAAACACATGTAAATATATATTATAATAACAAAAACTTATTATTGCTTTGTTTTCAGGATGTAACTTGTCAAGAATTTGGTTTTCATTTTTAACTGAAAATTACAAAGTACCAAACGCCATCTATTCCCCAGACAGTACATATCCATTGCACTAGAAGTAGAGAGTCAAAGTAATGCTCTATTACAGTCTCTCTTTAAGTTGGAATCAGATTTGGTTTTTAACACATTATATATCTGGATATAAATAATGCATTACCTTCTCATACAAAAGCAGAAATTGAACACTTACCAACAGGATAATTCACACCCAAAAATCCATGGTTGCCCAGTTTTTTGAAGACTTCATGGGCTGGAAATATTTCCTTTTCTTCCCATTCATCAACATAAGGATTGATTTCTTTGTCAATCAACTGAAATAGAAGTATTAAAAAAATAACCAATCATTTTTTGGAGTGGGGGACAAATAGTGGTGAAAGAAATTTGGGTCAATTATAAGTAAATGTTTATTGTAAGCCATGATATCACAAGTAGGACTTATTAAACAAATACATCAAAGCATTTCCAGTGATTACATATAGTGACCAAAATATTCTAAGGGGAAAATAAAGCAATAAAAATGTTAGTATTTTAATACTGAATATATTTGAATACATTATATGCAGTTTTTCCTTTCTTTGTCCACTCAAGTTTCCACTTTTTCACTTAAATGTACTAATTTCCTGACTTAACAGACTAGGTATTTCTGATGACAAAGGAAAGTTTCTTATTAAGCATTAAATTTTGCAATTTTTACATAAATTTATGTGAATTTCAGTTCAGTCTTTATGTTGTGCACTGAGAATTTGGGAGGGAAAAATTGTCAGTTGCTAGGTATATTAACCTGGCCTCCTCACTAAGGCAAGATGTGACACAAGGTTGTTTTAACATGGGGAGCACCGTACACATATGTATGAATATGGGTCATTGCCAGGACTTAGTGCAAACATTACTGACAGGATAGAACTTATATAATTTTCTTAGTGAGACAGAAAATCTTTTTGAATCAGTCTAAATTTCTATCGCTTGTACTCTGTTGGTGATAATGTTGCCAAGTTCATCTAAGAAAATGAAAACTGATTAATATTTTATATTAATCAGTTTTTTGCCAACAAGTTCAGACTAATATTTCTCTAAGATAAATTTGAAATTTCAAATCAATCTAATACTTCTTTAGAACAATATAAAGGAGGTACCTTGTATATATACATTTTTATGTTGGCACTTCAACATGATCACTTGTCTGTCAGCATTTCAATAGATTACATAATAAAATTAAAATAAAAAGTTGATTTGACAATTTTCCTTTTTACTATGATCCTACATATTAGTTTATATCATGTTTTAGATTGTTGTCCTTATGCTTTCCATGCATAGGACATATTTCATATCAGTTTATTTACCTTTGTGTTACTTGTCTGTTTCTTCCACTGAACCAGAATTTTCAGCACAATCAGACCCAGTGATTGAACTCACATCTGTCAGGGAGGCATATATGTCTCAACAAACATTTTAATTCACCACATCATATTGCCTAGTGGATTAAAGCATTGGTTAAAACGTATCTGCTTCCCTGCTTCAATAGCAGGCATTCTTTTCGTTAAAACTTTAAGTCATAGTATTTTCTTTTTCTTCTTTGTTGCATGCATATGACATATTCTTTTAATGGCCTATGAGGAATTAATAAACACTCAAATTTAATAGTGCTCTGGTGATGATTTCAAAACAGTGAGAGAATCATTCTATCCCTGTGCCAAGAATAAAAATAATAAAAGTATAGGTCTGATATGACATCACTATATCACTCATGATTTAAAGCATATCAGATACACAGAGGGACCAGAAAATAAATTTGAGTGCCATAACTGACAAGTGCACTTTTGATAGTCAATTGCAGGAACCTGGTCATCATCATGGAACTGTTTGTACTTTTACTGTCAGGAATTCTTTTGATGGCCCATTGGAGGGAGCCTGTTCTAGCACAACAAGCTCGAAAGAGATATAGGAAAAGAATGTTAAAAATGCAGATGAAAGTAACATTCTCAGCAACAAGACTTTTGGATTTCAAACTCATGGAGAAAAACAGGAGGAGTCAGGAAGAACCAGATAATAATAGTGAATCCTATAAAAATATACAACACTAGATTGTTAGTGAATATTTAACAGAGGAAAAAAGGAATGAAACTGAAAGTAATAAAATAAATAAATAGAATAAACAGATCCTAACCATCCCCAACAAATATAGACTAAAAAAAAGTAAAAATTGGAAACCGAGAAAATTAATAAATCATTGCAATATGTTAAAAGTTAACCACGTAATATATGAAACCATAAAATTTGTTACTGGTAAGTTTCATTCTCACAATAAAAAAACCAAAAAAAAACCCACTATGCAACAAAGATACAAAAGCAGGATGGGAGATTAGACTAAAACAAACGCTAAAAAATTATATAGAGAAGTAAGGAAAACTAAAAACAAAACGCAGTAAGTTCTAATGAGATGAATTGACAAAATATGTTACCATAAATTAAAAAGGACCAGCTGTTTTAATAGAAGAGCTAAATTAAAAGATCTTCGCTAAGGTAAACCTAAGAGAGGACAATATAGAATTCATCAATATATACAAAATAAAATTTTCCATAATAAAGCAACTTGTACACACAGATGAAAAAACAACCAGATGTAACTGAAACAAATGTTTTTGAGCAGGTTATAGGATTATAAGGCAAAATAGTTGAACAACCTGAACAATGAATTATGTAGGATCAAAGATGAGTAAGAGAGAGGAATTAACATTTATATATTAAAGGAAAGCAAAGTGGAAGATGCTAGACCATGACTGAATCCATAGGTTCAATTTAAAAGATTGAACCTAAAATTATACAAATGTCTATCAGAGTCGTGGTGTCAGAGTCAGAAGCAATGAAGAGGTCATTGGAGTAAGAGTTGGAAAAACTAAACCAACTCCACCTCCAATTGAATTTACACTTTATGTAAAAAGTCTATTGCTACCAAGAGATATTTGCTTTAATATTGTTTTTCCACTCTCATATACATCTCTTTTAATGATGAATTCAAAGTTTTCTTTTGTGTTAATATCTGGAGAGAATGGAGACATTTCAATTATTTTGTGAATTTGAAATCTTTCTTGGCAAAGTGAATAATAATCATCTTTGCAGAAGGTGCATTATCTTGCAAGAAGCTTCTTAATTGTAATGTAGATCACTTAAAAAAATATCTTGTTCAAAAATTTTGAATAATTCTTCATATTTATCTTCATACTATCATCATCAACTTTAAAGGAACCTATAATTTTATATTTACTGACGAGAATCCTAGCTCAAAACATCACTTCATGCCTCTTGTCTTCTAAGTTATATTGGTTCACTATTTCCCTAAAGGAACCAAACTTTAGGCCAGTCATCAGTTCCATCTAATTTATCTCTCATTACTAAAAATGACTGCTGAACAATCAGTTTTGCACCCAACTTACAGGTTTCTCTTTGTGACATTTACTTCAAAGGTGATAGTTTGGTTGCTTTCTGTAGCCAATGTTCTTAATATTCTATATATTTTCTTGCTGGTTAATATACTTTTCTTATTAATCTTTTATTCAAATCTTTTGTGAAATTCTTAAAGCCATTTTTCCTTCTTGCCAATATTTATGATTCTTTTCTGTTCAACTTTTTTCAATTTCTAACATTGTGTTCCTATCATGCAATAGCTTTACAATATTTTGTTTCTCTTTTGAAGTGAGATCTTTCTTATGACAAGTAGCAATCTTTATATCTTTGAAATTAAAAAAATAAGTATCAATAACTATAGTACTATATAAATTTATTTACAATATGATTAACACCTCTGAAGTTGCTTAATAAAATCTCACACCACTAAATAAGTTACTGTGAATATATTTAAAAGATATTATAATCTGAAATTCAGCAGGTATATTTATATAAATATAACTATATCCTGAAAATCTTGTGAAAACATTGACTAGCATAATAAAACCCAATATAGCAAATAGTATATGTTCCACTTATTGATAACCTTGTACCAATATTCATGATAACAACTAGGTCTAACTGCTGATTTCTCGAACAAACAGTTAAACAAGTTAAAGCCAAATAATATCTGTAAAGAATTTTTTTTTTAATTTCCTGGGTAGCAACACCTGTAAGATTTTCTGATAAGGAAAAAAAAAATACAAATTTATATTGTTTCAAACTAGTGGTAAATTTATATTCTGTGTCAAGCTAGTGGAAAATTTACTATTGAAGATTACAGCATATATATCAGTCATGACATGACCATTAAGTCTGACTTAGTATCTTTTTAAACAACCCCAAAATACCATGTTATTTCATTTTAATCTGACAAGCTCAGATTAATTAAACTTTTAATTTTCAAATTATCAAATAAAAATAAAACATTTATTAAGAAATGATGTTAACATTATTTAAGTTATTTCATTATTAATTAGGAACAAGTTTTGAAACAACTTTAAAGTGTTACAACCAACAGAGAAATATGTATTGAATCATGACATTTTTTATATTGATATTTTATGTTACTGTCAAATACTGATATTCAGCATGTTGTTCAGCCACATAAATATAGCAAATGATATTGTTCTTCTATGTGCCTTGTCCCTTCAAGACATTGTTCATCATGGCTCTCCACAATTTCCTGTCTTTTGTAACTCTTAGAAAATTTTGTCTTTTGGCTATTTCTCCTAAACCCTGTTCTGCCAACCATTTACACAAAATTGTTAGATAGGTTGCTCTGTCCCTCTTGCCTTCAAACTGTTCTGTGAGTGTCATATTTTGTAAACCTTCTTTCCTTATTATGTGCCCTAGAAATTTAAACTAGAAATTTTCAAATTCCGTCTCACACTTTCTGTCCTCTGTTAAAACATTTCCCAAATATTTAAAAAATTGTCTAATTTTGGTATCTCCAATTTGTAATTTGCATGTTGGGCTGTTCTTTTTGCTGGCAACCATACATACATATTCTTGTAATTGATGTTTAGGCCTTTCTTCTCGCTTTCCTTCACTACCTATTGTAGGAGTTCCTTTCTATCTCTGCTATCAGCACTGTGTCATCTGCATATCTAATATTGTTAAGACTGTAGCTGCCAATTAAGAACCCTGTTAGGATTTCTAATTATCTCAGAATTGCCTAGTTGTATAGATGGATTAAATCCGGTGAGAAGACACATACTTGTCTTACACCCATTTCTATTTTTTTATATTTACTCAATTTATTTTCTTTCTATATTTAAGGGGTTTGCTCCCAGTATATAACTTCTGGATTATTCTAATATCCTTCCCATGGTTACCTAAGAGTTCCAACAATTCTTTGTGACATACATTATCAACTGCTTAATCTATAAAACACATATTTTTTTAATGTAATGTTAAAATAGCTTTGATACTTTTTATATTGACTGCCTGGGAAGTTAAGATCAAGTAATTTACCCATGTCTCCACTCATCCATTGTTTTCTCTGTTAACTATTGTAGTAACATGATAGTAACAAAATATTTTCTTGAATGATATCAGGCAATTGGACAAAGTGCAAAGAGATGACTTTCCAAAGAGTGCTAGTGCAAAATGAACATAATGTAGACATGTAGATACCTCCCCAAAAATGCTAAAAAAACAAATCAGCATACCATGATGAAAAGATACTCCAAACATAATGAAAACATAGTTTTATTATCAAAATCATTGTTATTATTAAGAGGAAGAATCAAAATATTCTTTGATTTTTCAATTAAATTTTTTACTACTTTTTAGAATATTTAAATTGTGATTAAAAAACTTGTTTTTCTTGCATCAGCAGTTGCACTAACTTTTAGCATAGTAAATTTTAGCCTCTTTTTTGCAATGACAGGCATATTAATTTGGAAATTCTTGCAAAAGTCAGATAATTGTTGGATTTTAATGAAATTTTCAGGACTTATTTAGAAATGAATTAAATTATTTTTGAAATATTTTTTTATTAGAAAATCTTGGTATTTTTTTTTTTACTTTTGTTTCAGCCCCTTATTTAATTTTATGAAAACTTGACAAATTCATTGTGATAACTTTTAGTGACTATATTAGTTAAAAGCAGAATTCTTTGAATAAATTAAATCACTGAAATTTTTTTACAAAATTAGACCTTGTCTTATAGAAAATCTGTTCTGAAGTGAAAAATAAAAAATGCAATAACACTAAGACATTTAATTAGAGATGATTTTCATGAACAATATGTATTAAAGGCAATAATATCTGAAGAAAAAAATTTTACAACAAAAAATGAATTTTTACAAGATTTGTTTTCATTTTTTTACAATTTTAAACTGAATAAAATGTAAAGATTTAAATCTTTTAAAATTCATTTTCATTGTGATAATTCTTAGGAAATATTGTTATTAAGTAAAACTATATTTACTAATCATATATTGTAAAGCTTATTACAATCTGACTGCTCCAAATATTTTTAAAAGAATTTCGATTTTTTTTTGTATGTGCAATTATCTGCAGAATTTCTGAAGTATGGATGTACAAAATGATAAATCTCTCATTAAAAGGTCACGTGTTTTAACAGTTGTCTCCACCACTTATAAACTTTATTGCCTGCTCCACCATACTCAACTATGAACACATTCAGCTGTCAATTCGCTGTCAATAAATCAATTAACATGTCAGCAAAACAAGATCCTGTAGTTAAGAAATGTTTGTATCCAACATTTTATGCTATAAATAATATTTGTTTCAAATCAAATTTAACTTTAAATTTGCTAATTTTCCTCAAATAATGTTTCAGAAATATGTATTTTATTTTTGCAAGATTTTTAAAACCAAGAATTAACTTTGTTTACAAATGTGTCAAAAATGGCCATTTAGATCGATTTTACTGAAAAAAAAAAAAAAAAAAAATTCTGATCAATATAACTTTTGTTTGAAATACACCACAGAGTATTTTGCTTATGGGAAATAGTAAATTTTAAATACTTTAGCTTCAATTAAAGCTAAAATGAAAGCTTCAAGAAAGCTTTTACATTTTTAAAAAATTCATTTTAAATCTTACATATACTGAATTAGTGAAGGTACCTAGATGAATTCGCCACATGAAAGAAATTACCTACATAAGAGAAGCAAATATTTAGTTAAGAAAAGTGACACACCTGAATGGATGTGATGCACCCATGTTGGTTTGGGAATAAAGATTTCCAATATTTGCAGTTTTAATTATTTTTTTTAATACTAAAATTTTACTAATATCTTTGATTGTAGAAAAAAATTGATTAAATATATTATTTTAAAAACACTCCAAAAACTCACTAATTGGTATATTTTCTAAGTTTCTTGCATTATATATATGTTTGATATTTTGTAAATTTTTCCGTGATGAATCTAAAGGGTTTCTATATTTTATCACCATGTTTTCAATGAAACTATTTTCTACAAATTTAGTCTTCAAATTTAAAAAAGAAAGAAAATGGGGGAAACTAAGTATCTCCATTCTCTGGTTGTAGATATGTTAGATTATGGCACACCATAATTTTACAGAGGAAACTTTCTACAGTTTGTCCTTAAAATAAAACTGGTACTGTGAGATAAACTATTGATTTTCTGTTTGCTTTTAAAGAAGTGCTTTTTAAAATCAAGTAATTTGTAAATTATCAATAATACAACTCTGGATAATTTCTACATCATTTAACCGAAAAACGAGGTAACTTCTTTTTTCTGTTGTTAGTGTCACTTAGTGACACTAAGTGCAGAAACAAGAAGTTACCTCTTTCATAGCTTAAAACATAATGACATATTTCGGGCTTTGCACAACAGGCTCCACACATAACTTCTGGTTGAAGTTAAATAAATACAACCCTAAATAACTATATGTTGACCAATAAGAATTGAGTGTGCCTGAAATAATCAACAATTTAATTGGAGTCTCTTTCAACTTCGCTTGGAGTCTCGTTTCTGACAAGGTGATATTTGCTTCACAATCACTTGGAATTTCTTTACATTATTTTCCCAAAGCTACATTGTGTAAAAGTGTGAGTTTTGTTACATCTTTGATTACTGTATTAGTATCTATTGTTTGTACATTGTATTCAACAACTTCTTTTTGTCAATTTGTGTTTGTTTTTAACCAGTGTTTCCAACCGGCATCACAGGAACGCCAACATTATGCTGGAGTCCCAAACTCCTGATGCCGCATCCACTGAAGCAATCCCTTTGGCGTGGACAAAGGGGAGGCCTCCACCAAAAGGATCCAATTATTATAAAGGACTGAAGGATAAATATGGAAATTTCATTGACGAAAATGAACTGTTACCGGTGCCTGCACTTATGAAAATGGTGAACACTAGAAGTATTTCCCTGTTAACAACAGACATTAAGACACACAGACTAATTGGCAGTAACAGGGAAATTATGGAGGAGGCCCTGAAAATCTCCAAAATGGGAGTGTGAAAGTATTGGCAAGAAGCAGCAATGCTATATGGGACATCCAGCTTGCCACAGAAGATGCAGCAAAAGACCTGGAAGGGAGCATACTCTTTACCAAAACAGTAAGGCTCCATACCAAATATTTAAGAACCAGAAAGACTCAAGTTACTCTGCATGGAGTTCCGCTATACATATCAGAGGACCAATTGGGATATTTCTTTGCCCAGTTTTGCGAGGTGTCTGATGTCTCACCTGTCAAAAGCAAAACAGGGATAGCAACAGGAGACATGGAGAACTGGATAACTGTCACCCGCAAAAATTTCATTTCTAAATATGTTGATGTGTGACGGACATCCCATATATATAGCTGTAGAAAGGTGACAACCTCTCTGCTAGGCTTGTGGAGTCATGGGGCATCTCTCCAAAGCATGCCCTAGAAAGAAACCAGAACCGCAATCTCAGCCACAAAACTAAGAAAAATGAAAAGGTGCAGACACCTTCAAAAGCCATAAAAGGTCCAGGAGGATAGATAGAAATAGCTAAAAGGGGGACAAAAGTGGCAACCCCTACCAACCAGCCAGAGTCAAAATATTCAAAAAGTGATCAGCAGCAAAAGGTTAAGAAGCTCCCCCAAATGGAGCAGGAGAGACAGCAACAGGAGAAACTACATGAGGAGCAACAGGAGGACTTGCATCAAGAAAAGCAAAAATGTGGAAATTGAAGAGATGCACCCACTTTGGTCCTCATCCTTGAAAAGTGTGAGAGATGAAACCGAAGAGGAAAAAGGAGAAAAAATCACAAAGAAAAACAAGCTGGACGAAGTAGGGTGGATAAGGCCATGAAGAAACCAAAGTCCAAATCTGTCCCTGCTATGCCAACTAAAAATAAACGAAGCATCATAAGGAGCCTCCCTTGTTTCCCTTTTAAAGCTCTACTGTCCCCACTTCACAAGACCCCTCCTTCCAATACACTCGCTTCCAACGCACCTGCAACTGATAGCAATTCCAATCCTCCCAGCACCACCCCTTCTTCACAATAGCACTTCCTAAAAAGAAGGGGGACAAAGTCCTGTCAGACAGGAAGGCCCTGAAACGAGACCTCTTGTCCCAAAAAAAGAGCACTTTTAAGACCACTGTTTAAAATTTCTTCAGTAGGAGGGAAGTCTGTGGAAGACCCTCGGAATTTTCTGAAGGCCGTAGGAGTGATGACCTGGATACACAACATAGGGAGGGATCTCAAAGTATGGGACAACCTCTCTGAGGTGAAAGATGCTTTTCTGGAAATCAGAATGATGGAAATAGCGACAACTGAATTAAAAAAATTGCAAAATTTTTGTCAGAAGCTATTCTCCATCCATCTTTATATAGGGCCCTAAATCTCATGTATCCCACAGACATTGGCAGCATTTTCCTATATGCTCACATGACAACAGAGATGAGAACAGGGAGCCTAGGACAATCCGTTGGCGTACTTGCGCGTGCAGATTTCCATCCAGTTTGTGAATAGGGGAACCAAACTTGAAGAATAGCTAGTTTCAATGTGAAGGGCTTGAGGTATTGGAGTAAGATTGACCACCTGCTTCGTGATCTCCTGTCCTTTGGCATAGATGTGGCTGTGATCCAGGAAACACACTGTTTATGCACACAACAATCAGTGTGAGCATGTCTTGTTTTTCCGTCAGTTAGAGACTTTCCTGGTGGATTATTTGCACTTAGTCTTAATGGGAGACTGGAATGCCATCCTGGACCCCAAGATAGACAGAGGACAGGAGTTAGTGGGAGACCATCAGGCAATTGTAGCTTGGTTGATCTGATCAGTGAGTTTGGGCTTGTCAATAGATATGAAGTTGATTATCCGCAGCAGGAGATGTGGACGTGAGCTCATAAGTGATCGTCTCTCTGAGTAGCCAGCTACCTGAATAGAATGTTAATGGGAAAGGCTGACATTCCACTGGTTAGGTTATTTGGAACATAGATTGCGTTAGATGCTAGGCCTAGAATGGCTGGACACTGGAAGCTCAATCTGTCTTTACTGGGTAATAGGTATTGTAATAGGTGGTAGGAAAGGCTTAAGGATCGGATTAGGTCCTTTACCATCAAATACAGCCAGTGGCTCGTACTAGAGAAGGTAAAAAGGTGAAGACACTTAAAGATAGTCTGTCCCAGGTAGAGGCTGGGGGGGATTCCCTAGAGATAGGTTTAGCTAGGCAGTCTCTACTAGGGTCAAATAGTTAGACATAGGTTAAACAAGATGTCTAACAAAGCTTTGAACATGGGCACAGAATTGCACAAGGAAGAGATCCGTTGAGGTTCCAAACATTACATTTATGAGTGGCATACTCTGGAGTTGACTGACAACATGTGCAAGATGCTTTGGCAGCATTTCAAGAGCCAGTTTACCAAGGAGCTTGGTCTCTGTGATGAAGAATTTTGTAGCTATTTGGCTGACTTTCCTCAGCTTTCGCTGACTGAAGCAGTTAGCTGTGTAGGTGAGATCATGGAGGGCGAAGTCTACTTGGCATTGAAGAGGGTTGGCAGTGGCAAGTCACCAGGACTTGATGGTTTACCCTATGAATTGTACTTGAGGCTGTTGCACATCTTTGTGCCAATTTCAACTATCATTTTCAACAACAGGTTCAGGCAGGGTTCCATCCCCAATTGAATCACCGGGGTTGTGATCACACTGTTGAAAAAGGACAAGGATGGTGGGTGGGAATTAGATGATTACAGGCCCATAACACTGCTAAACACAGAGTTAAAGACTTTGGCCAAGATCTTAATGGAGTGTTTGCAGTCAGTTGTCGAGATTCTGTTGGGACTTGTGCTGTGAAGGGCTGAACAATTCAGAGCAACTGCATCTAATCTGCATGATCCTAGAGGGTGTAACAGTTGACAAGCAAGACGCACTGATCAATTTTGGATCAGTACAAGGCATTTGATAGGGTTGATCATCGGTATCTGGCTGCTGTCCTGCAGGCCGCCATCAGGGTTTCCCACTGTCGTCACTACTTTATGCTTAGGGGTTGGAGCCTTCCCTTCACTGGCTGAAGGACACTAACTGCAGTCCAGCCCTATATGAAATCACTGTTCTTGGTGGGGCTCAAGCCAGGGTTTCTGCATATACCAATGACATAGCTACTTTTGTGTCGTGCCGCAGTGATATTGAGTTGGTACAGAACATGCTTGAACAGTACGAAACGGTCACGGGGGCCAAGATTAACCGCAACAAGTCTTCTGGTTTGCTGTTAGGTACCTGGAAGGGGGTCGATCTTCCTGGGCTCTTCAGTTGGACAGACAGTCCTGTCTGCATTCTTGGAGTGTGGTTTAGACCTGACCTCCAGCTGGAGAAAAATTTGTCAAAAGTACAGGCAAAGATTGGAGCATTGGTCCAGACTTGTCTCTAAAGGAGGCTGTCCTAGAAGGGTATGGCTGAGGTATATGCCACTTATGTCTTTCCACTCATTCTTTACTGTTTGGCTGTACTTCCTCTTTACAAGGACCATAGGAAGGCAATCAAGCACTTGTTGTCTACTCACTTGTGGGGTAGGCACAAGCAAAAGGTCCGTAAAGAAGCCTGTGTCCAGCATCCATGTCATGGAGATCTGGGATTGCCACACTTGGTGAGTCATTGACACGCCTCGAGGTTGGCTTTCCTACACCACATTTTGACAGAGGATTTGATTTTGAGGGGAGTGTTAGAGATGGCTTCCCTAGCCTTACTATCACTCCTCCCATTTCCTGTGTTAAGCTCCGTCATAGGTCCAGAAAATTGTCAAGTTTCCTCAACGAGTGTCAAGCAGCCTTGAGGGTCTCTCAGTCCAGTGACCTTTCACAGCCTCGAAAGGTCTTGTATTGTTAATTAGTGGAGGAGGTCATGAAGGATCCTCTCTGTGGGTGGCTCGACTTGTCATTGGCCGAGTTGCTCTCTTTCTGACAAATTACCTCAGTAACCCTGAGTTTTTGCTTACCTGGCAATTGATTCAAAACATGATATCTCTCAGTGACATGGCCTTCAGATGGGGTGGGACAGATTTGCCTGTCACCAGTGCGACCTTGGTTTAGAGGAAACAGCTTCATACGCCTTCTACCACTGTCCTCAGGTACACCTTTTCTGGGACTATGTCGGTGAGTTGATGGCTTGTATCACTCCTGATGTGCTCATCAATCTTGCATATGCGTGCAATAATGTGTTGTCTCCATATTCTGGGGTGAAACGAATAGTGTTTCTAATGTTGCTACCCGTGGCAAGAATGGTGATCTGGACGATGAGAATGGTGGGAATCAGGCTCTGATTGGATTCTTTCAGCATCAGCTGAAGGTGAAGATCAGAACTGATAGAAAGCGTTTGATGTCGACAGATTTCAGCAAAAGGTGGGTGAAAGAAGCAAGCTTGGTTTGTCTGAAAGGGGCTATTCTTGAGTTCTTCTTTTAAGTTCTCTTGGTCTCAACAGGGTGGTTTCCTGTAAACCACCTCCCTGGTTAAGCTAGACACTATTTGTTTTCCAATTTAATGTGAATAAGTGTTGCTACTGGCCTGTTCCCGGCATTCTCTTTGATTATGATCCATGTCGAGATTCCCAACCCTCCCCAGCTTATTTTTGCCCCCTTTTTCATCTCAGCTGGGTCAGACTTTGTTTTTTCCCACTCCAACATTTAATTTATCCTTTCCCCACTCCATTAGTGAGTGTGCTACTTGATCCTGTCTATTGACAGAATACAGTGACCACTCTTATTATTTTGTAGGGTGGACAGGTCCTACTAATATCTGGTTTGTTTTGTTACAATCTTTTATTCGTTTTTCAGGGTTCATTCCCTCCCCCTCATTTCATGATTCATAAAATTTTTATATATATATTTTTGATTAGCTATTATGAACTTTCACAAGATCTTTATACCATGGGTTATTTTGTATGTCCCCTGTGAATGTGTGGTATTGTGGTATATACAGGATTGAGTGGTGAGAGATGGGTTCTTGTGGTAAATGGATAAATTGTATTGGATGAATGGGTCATGATTGTGATTAACTGGGACTAGTATAGTTAGCCAAGACCGGCCTTTACTCTCCCCCATTGGCCTTGTGCCACAATTATTGTAATTTTTTTTTTTTTCATTTTTACAATAATAAATATACACATTCAACTTCACTATCAATATAAACAGACCCCTGTCTAATATAAAATAAAAGATTCCAACAGGAGACACATAGAGAAGAGAGAAGACAGAGAAACGAACACTTTACAACTGTCCTCACACCTCTTCACACCTTTTACTTCTCTAATAATACATTCAACCCCCTTTTCCTTATTCACAGGACATATTACCAAATGAAACTAGCATCTCTCAAGACACTTAGTACTTTCACAAACTCTTGTATTCATTAAAAAACGTAATGAGAAAAAACATTTTTACTTTTTAAATACCAACCTTGTGCCATCTATGAACATTACGATTTCTTTTTGTACAATACGAAACCACTTTTTTACTTTAAATTATTATTGTTAGTTACTCCATGTTTGATTGGTCTTAAAATGTGATTTACCGTGTTTTATTTACTAATTCATACATGAATAAAAAACAAACACAACTATCCTTTATGATTGTTATGTTCTTAGTTCTTTTTTAATTATAAAAATTACCTTGATTCAATAAAAGAGTTTTTTAAAGAGAACTCATTGTGATGATAACAGTGAATAAAGTTGGTAACTGCTTTGAAAAGTGTATGTCGTAGTTTGAGGACAGTTTTTTAAGAAAAATTATATCGCGTATCAATTCACTTCGATTTTAAATTTTATTTTCTAAATTCTAAAAAAAATATATCAACCGATAGTTCAACAGAAGTGTGTTTGATAAAATTTTATCATACAAAAACTAACTTTTTTAAAGTTTATTTTCTGTATTTTTAAAAATAATTTGAAGTTGTGGTTCGTTAAGCTCACTAGTTTACTTAAGAAAGGACAAAAAATTAACGGATGACTTCTATTTTATTAGTTAATTTAATTAATTACTAATAAAAATTGTTTTTGCTTTTGGAGGTAGAATCAATAAACTTTTTAAAAAACACTTTTCTATTTTTTATCATATCAAAATAAGAAAAGAGAAAGAAAAAACTAGAGAAAAAAATGTTTTAATTCAGTTGTTAGTTATCTGTACAGATTTAGAAAGATCTTTCGCCACATAATACGAAAAAAATACTTTCCCAATTACGATAAACGAGACAAGTGTTTCAACTTTTGTTCTATTTCTGATGATTCGATCAAAAAACACACAAAACACATAAAAATGGTAAATTTTCATTTTAACACCCGAGCGCTAAATTCACTGCTGACTGGGCCTATTTACTTCCTTTCCTTGCAGAAATTAGTACCCGCTAAAAATTAATGCACAAACTTGTTAAAGTAGATGGGTTGATTTTCATTAGTTTTTTCATTTGTCCCCTTATTCTACACAGAAAGAAATCCCCTCCCCTAACCTTAACACTTAACCCTAAAGAAGAAGGGAACAAATTAAAAAATAAAATTAAAAATCATTAAATTAAATAATTACTTCAATTGCCCTAACCTTTTTGGGGTTTTAGAGAGAACGATTAATTTTTCTTTTCATTCTTCATTAAAAAAAAATTACTTTATTCTTTTATTTGTCGATATTTACATATATTTGAATGAAAGTTAACTTTCTTCTTAAATTAAGTACAAAAAAATAAGAATCGCTTAACGGAAGCACGTACTAATTTCTGCAAGGAAAGGAAGTAAATAGGCCCATTCAGCAGTGAATTTAGCGCTCGGGTGTTAAAATGAAAATTTACCTAAAAAATTATACAAAAATTACACTTCAGCTGTTTATAACCAGATCATAACAAAGTTATTTCTCATTGTTAAATATATATATATATATTTATTATTTAGTATTGAAACAAAATTAATTATTCTAGACTTCGTTTTTATGAACCGCCCCATGACACGCCTCAATATTTGAACTCTAACAAGTTTTTATTTTTGGTGTGGATAAATATTTTTGGTCTCTCAAAAATGTAGTCACGAAGTCTAAAGCTTTGTTTATGCCGGGTTTGATGTTCAATGTATTTCTTTTACTGCGAATAATTTGAATGAAATGTGTTTTTTAAATTTTACTGTTTACAATCCGAATAATCAATGCTTTCTTTAAGACCTGATTTACAAAAAATAAAAAAATATATTGTGAACATTTTTGATTAAAAAAAAGCCGCTTTTAAAAATTATCAAACTGTTGCAAAGTTTTTATGGATGCGGTAATAGTTGTTTGGTTGTTGTTCTGTTGAGCTGTGTGGGTGATTTTTTTTTCTTCAGTTTTTTCACATCGATTCTAAAGTCCCTTCGTTATTTTTTATCATCACAAATGTTTCCACCCACCAATCTTCTCTAAGCGATTCCTTTTGTTTTGTGATTGCAGTAGAAAAATAAATTACGTAAAAAAAATAAGCAAAACTAAAACAATTCTAGAGGTGTTTATATGCGAAAGAAATGAATGATTTATGTTTAATTAAAAATTAAGTTACGAATGACAAAACAAAAAATTAACCTTTCTGAGTGATTCTCTTAATTGTTTATGATCGTCTGTATAGATATCCGGAAACGCGCTTATAGTCTGTTCTTGTTGACAAAGTTTTGTTCCTGCATGGAAAAGACGTTTTGTCAGACCTCGGTAAAGCTGACAGGTTAATTTCCCGGTGACAGTCGACATCATTATTCAGAAAAGTGAAAATATGATCATCCGCTCTTAAGTTCTCACAACATTTGTGATTACACAGCTGTATAGGTTTTACTAAAATTAGTTTGGAAATCCAGGCAATTTCGTTTCGCCAACGTAAACAACTTACTACAGTAGTAAAGCAAAGTAATACATTCAGCCAATATTTTTTTACGATTTGAGTCCTTATTAAGTAATATTCTGAATAATTCATACGAAAATTAAGCGAAAATGCAATAGTGAGTTTTACTTTGCACGAATATTTCATTTACAAATAGCGATCAACTGCAAATAAAGAATACGTACAACCGAAACGAACCCCTTCGCTTTTAAAAATATTTTGATGATAAAAGTTTAGTTAGATTCTATCTAAAAACTAAAGAAAATAAAGGTTACCAAAAAAAAAAAAAATTTAAATAGAAACTTTGCAGAAAGATCTACTGGGTAAATATTATTAAGTAAAAAGTTTAACATGAGTACATAAAGAATTGATTTTTTTATTTTTATGTTAACAACACAGCTATATAATATTAATAATTTGAGGTTTCCTATATAGCCCCAATGAAATTAAATAAAGTCAATTCAGGTTTGCTATGGTAAAAATTTTCTTTCCCAAGTAAAAATCATTACAAAAATGGCAAAAGTCATTTTGTCACAGCTTATTTTCTCTGAAAAAATGGATTTTCATACTTTTATAGGGGTAAAATATTGAAAAATGACTGTTTTATCATCATCTAAACAAATATCAAGGAAACTTTTGATCTGAACCCCATGAAACTAGGTATTTTCTGAAAGCAAAGGATATATTCTTTCATTTAAAAGTAAAATTGGCTGATGTAAATGACTCAAATTTTTTTTTCAGGGGGTAAAATGTGAAAAAATAGTGAAAATTTTGCATTTTTTCTAGTTCTAAACAAAAATTTTCCCCATTAATGGGAAATTAACCTTTTTTTTTGAAAATCAGAAAGCCTAAATCATAATCAAACTATTTTAGACATAAAACTGAGAGTTTTTAAGGAAATCGACATTCCTAGGGGGTCAAAATGTGACAAAGTCCATTGGTAATTTTCAATTATATGACTGCCAGGGGTTAAAAAAATTGACACCCGGCCAAGGAAATCTTTAGTAAAAGGTGAAAGATTTATCTGCAATTCAGAAACCAAAGGTTTTGTTTTTTTTTTTAAATATTTCAATGTTTTCACATCATTCTCAGAATGACTGAAAGTGATAAGTTAAAAAGTACATAAGCAAATAAATAAATAGAATGAAATGAAATAAAAAAAAAATACAGAAAGAACTGGATAAAATTAGAAGCATTGCGCAAACTGTGGTGACGAACATTTGTAAGAAAAAGTCTTGGAAGGAAAATCATAGAGTACACTTTGATAGGGTTGAAAAAAATAGCAGCCTGATGGATAGAAAAAAGGTAAGGAAAAACATATATTTTCATTTAAAATAAGTAATACTTTTAATAAAATAATTAATATTTTATTTTTCACTTATTTAATATATCTTAGTAAAATAAAAGTCATATTTAATTTATAATAACGAAATAAGTAATATTTTCCTAAATCATTTTCACGCTGCTTGTTGTATGCATGCATGATAGTTTTTTCTGTATGCATATTTGTATATAATTTTGTTTATGACTTAGTAGAATAAAAATTTCTTTGAGAACAAAGCATGTTCATCATCCCTTTTCTTTCAGCTATTCTGTTCTGTCCATGTATTAAGGTGTTATTAAATCATGATACAATTCCTTTCAAAAAAGCTTAAAATAATACATACTATTTCAAAAAAATTGCAAAAAAAGAGATCATTTTCAGAATGTATAGAAATACAAAAAGAAAATAGAAAGAGTACAAATGGTACAAACCCCCTCCGAAGAAGACACGGAAATATTTACAATGAATACACAAAAAAAGAAGTAGAGAAAAAATAAAGATAAATGGTCAGATATTTAACATGCAAGTTGATACAGGCAGTGAAGTCATATTGGTACCAAAAACTTTCTGGATAAAATTAGGACAACCTAAATTAAAAAAAGCAGAATCCAATTAATGCAATTTGATGGAATGACTATAAAAATAATGGGTACATTTCAAGGCAATTTTGAAACCGACAAGCGTTTTGAAATAATTCCCATTACAGATGTAGAATGAGAAAAAGATCACAGATTACTAGGAATTGATGTATTAAAAATAGATACAGCAACACTAATCAACTCCATGGAAGCAGAAGAAAATGAAATAGGATTATTGAAAGGCTATAAAGCAAGCATTCAACTAAAAGAAAATTATCACACAAATAGAAATTCAAGGAAATCACCATGATAAACACCTCTATAGGCTTACTAAGATGGACTTGTCTACCATTTGGGGTAAAGACTTCAAGCTATATTTTTCAAAAAGTAATTGAAAGAATTTTATTAGGAAAAATAAAAAATATAATAATATACCAGGACGATATATGTGTAGGGGCAAGAACTAAAGAAAAATTAAAATATAAAACAGAGCAAATTTTAGTGAGATTAAAAAAGGCAGGCATGACTGTAAACAAAGACAAGTGTAATTTTGACTGAAAGAAGATATCATATTTAGGATATCAAATATCAAAAAAGGTATGTCACTTGATCATAGACTAACAAAGAAAATAACAGAAATAGCTGATCCAATAAATAAAAAATAATTAAAATTAGTGACATAATAGAGCCATTTGCAAAATTACGCAAAAAAAAACAAAAAACAATGAATTTAACTGGATACAAAAGCAAACTATTGCTTTTGAAACACTAAAAAAAATACTGAAGAACAAACCAATAATAAAAGTTTTTGATCCACAAAAAGAAGTAACGTTAACCCCAGACGTGAGTGAAAAGGTGATTGCTGCTATTCTATCGCAAGAAGAACACCTAATCATGTACATATCAAGAAAGTTGTCAGCAGAAACTAACTACTCAAATATTAAAATAGAAGCACTAGTGATTGTATGAAGCATGGAACAGGCACAAAACGTTTTGATAGGAAAAAAATTCTTATTAAAATCAGACCACAAACCATTAGAATTCATATTTAACCCAAGAAAAGAATTGCCAAAAGTCACATTGTCAAGGATTTTAAGATGGTTGATAAAGATCATGGCATTCGATTTTGACATAGTATACATAAAAGGGAACACTACCCCTCACATAGACGCTTTATCAAGATTACAGTTCAAGAATGAAACAGAAGGAAAACAGGAAAATGCTGAAGATAAAATAATACACTGGGTAGAAACAGACATTCTTCCTCTAAAGAGACTCAAAATAGAAATAAAGCAAGACCCAATATTAAGCAGAATAGTAGAGAGAATAAAAAATAATATATGAAGCAACTGTTCAATGGCAGAGCAACACTTTAAAGAAATGAAGCACAAACTAACCATAGAAAATGGCATAATATGCAATAGGAATATAATAGTAGCTCCACAAATACTGAGAAGGGACATATTTAAAAGAGTACATGATGATGTGCATTGTAGCATAACAGCAACACAAACACAATGGACAGAGGTTGTCAGAGTAAAAGACAGAAAAGCCACCACAGTAAAGCAAGTAGTAAGAACTATATTCTCAAGGAATGGAGTACCCCAGACAATAGTCACTGACAATGCACCCAAATTTTGTGATGAGGACTTATGTGCATGGTTAAAACAGACTGGTTGTATCCCATTAAGACACCACCATATCACCCACAATCTAATGGCATTGCGGAAAGAACGGTACAAATGGTAAAAATGGGATTAAAACTATTCTCACCACTTGATGAAGGCATAGAAGTGTATTTACTAAAAATGCTCCTCAGTTACAGATCCATTCCACATGCAGGAAGAAAACTGAGCCCTTCAGCATTAATGGGAAGACAAATTAGAGTCCCTATAACTATGTCCTTTGTAATGAAAGAAAAGGTATGGTATAGAAAGAATAAGGAGGCTGATCCAGAAGAAGCAAATTTCCTGATACAAAAAGGACACAACATGGCTATACTTGAGAAAAAGGGACAACATCTACTGACACATACAGATCAATTCAGAAGCAGAAAAACTGAATGATGTAGAAATGGAAGATCAAGAACAAGAAGAGACAGAAAGTTATAAAAGAGGAACAGAGCAGGAAATGGAAGAAAGTGAAAATGAAAAGACAGACAAGTATGAAGAAGAAAATGAAAAGAGACTGAGATCACTATTAAAGAGAAAACAAGACAGACAAGAGGACAGACAAGACAGTACAAAAATAATCAGGAAGAGTAAAAGAAAAAACAAGAGGTGTAGTATCATATGCAAATTAGATAGATAAATATAAATAGAGAAGAACTGGTGAACACAGGGTGGCTAAGCCTAGCAAACCCATTTGCTATTCAGGACTAAGAGAACTGTACTATGACTGCTACTATGCTGAGAGATATTCAAAACATAATAATATCCTTTTTGAAATTTGAAATACAAATCTTACACAAGTATCTTTCTCCTAAACCAACAAGTTTCATTTGAGCAGCATTTTACAGATCTCATTTCTTTTGTAGTTTGAAAACCAAATTTTACACATTAAATTTATTTGAGCCATTATTTTTGTAATTAACCATCTGGCTTTCTTTCCATTAATTTAAACACTTCTCTTAAAAGCAAGTGTAATAAACAAACCTAGTCTATTATAATATTTTTTTTTATTTTTGCCTTTTTATTAACATTTATTTAATTTACATTTATTTTTTATATAAATTTTTATTTTTTCCCCTCAAGAAAGAGCAACAAACTAACTTAGTTTTGTAGAGTGAACACAGAAATAAACACCAGAACAAATCAAATGACAAAAATGGTTTCTGAGTTGGAGGATCAACGCATCTTTCCAGTTAATAAAGTAATCTTTTGAAAAATAAATATTTAACATTTTCCAACTAACAGATCGCATTCCTGCCAACAATAAAAAAACAAAAACATGCTTTGTGATCCCTTTGAAGAATAAAGTCTCTAGATAGACAAAACTAGTAAGCTTCCTCACCAAGCTATATGACTCTTACACTTTCCTCTTCACTTTCTCCCTTGCCTCTCTTTTTCACACATACACATGAAGAAATCATTTTAACAAACAAGGGACTTTCGCACTCATACACACTGAGAAAAATTTAATTGTAAAAACATGAAAATAAAAATATTTTATATTTTTATATTTAAAAACTTTTCTCACCTTGTTGTGGGTTGATTCAAGTTCACAACAGTTTATTGTATTATTTTTTATTATTTTATATTCACTTTTTAATTGTTTTACATTAGTTTCTTGTAACAATTTTAATATTATAAGACTCATTTTAGTGTCCTGTATAAGACTGTCATGAGCTTAAACAAAGTCACCACATACATGAAGGGCTTAGACTTGCTGTCACCTAGAGTGATAAAGCATCAAGTGATCTTTCTCCAGGTATGTATAGTATGCAGCAGGCATTTGCATAATGTTGTTCAACTAATGGAGGTCAGTGGTACCAATTTTGAGTTATTGGAAACTGAAAGAAAATTTTTTCTATCCCGTCCCTCATAAAAACTTCAGGGAGCTCAAATATTTCCAAAACATTGACCATACCAAAATTTACCTCCAAGTGTTAGTTGCAGAGGAAGATATCCTTAAAACAGCAATCATAACACCATTTGGACTGCACTGATTTGGGTCATGAAATTCAGCAGTAATGTTTCAACATCTGATATACAAAGTTTATTGAGGACTACAATTTTTTATAACTGCAGAGACAACAAACCAATAGCTATTAAATGTAGTGAGGAACACAATTCCCACTTATATCAGAAGATTGACACTCTGGTATTAAA
This sequence comes from Acanthosepion esculentum, assembly GCA_964036315.1. NCBI lineage: Eukaryota > Metazoa > Mollusca > Cephalopoda > Sepiida > Sepiidae > Acanthosepion > Acanthosepion esculentum. Next base: position 66,495,665 of record OZ038480.1, on the reverse strand, counting down.
GTCAATGTGAGCAAATATATCTTTCTCAGACATGTTACTCTGAATGGAATACTTGGAAAGAGAAAGAAAATATCTTTAGTTTCTTCCACTCTCCACTATAGGCAATAATATATCTGTGATATACCAACACCTGAAAACAGCAGGCGGAAAGGCTAAGACACTAAAGAAAATTGCAAATATGAGACATACCTGAAAATATTTTCTATACAGCTCTGAAGTATACAAATATGTCATACAAAAATGCAATATGTAAGTATATATATTTGTCATAATTTGTCCCTCACAGAAAAATTGAAAACAAATATGGAAAAAGCAAGCAGTATGTGAAGTGAGGAATAAAAAAAATGGTCTTACTTATAAAATACCCAAGAGAGATATGGTATGGCTCAGGTGATATGTTTTATTTTCTTATTTAAGACACATGTTATTCTGCTGTTCACTGAATTGCAACTGTTTCCATTATAAGTTAAACTACAACTTCTATCCTCACCAACAGTCTGTTACACAATCCTCAAGAGCCCCTTAAGACATCAGTAAATTCATCCTGTCAAAAGGGATATAATTACTTTCTACATCATTATACTCTTACCAAAAAAGGTTGAAGCTATCTAGAATTTTCTGCACACAACTTCAATTCGGTAATTACACTGGTTCATTGGACAATTAAATTACTATCACAGTCTTGTGCCTAAATGCTTATCAATCCTTGCACTACTAACATATCTAATACAAAATAAAAGCATCATGCATCAACAAGATGAACTGGAAGATTTCAGCACTGCAAAAACAGCACTTGCAGAGTACACCAAATTGTTATACATGCAAAACAAAAGCAAAAATCAATTCACTCTCATCATAAATGCACCCAACATAGCAATAGGATCAGTTATAGGAAGGGAGATTGACTCTATAAAAACACCAATCTCCTCCTTTTCTGTGAAAGTAAGCAAGACATGAGAGAAATGGCATACCTTCTCAAGAGAACTATTAACTATGTAATTAACCTGGTGTTAACCTGGTAATTAAATACTTTAGACTTAAAAGATGAGATTTTGTTGTCTATATAGATCACAATTATTTGAAGAATCTGAAGCAATAGCAGACAAAAAAGCGGATAGCCGAAAAGACTGTGACATCTGATGTATAGCTTCTCAAAGTCAATTCATTAAGAAGAAATCTCACATTGAATTTGCTCAATATTTGGTGAATTCAGCTGGGCCCAAAATTAGATTCTTCAACAGTTTAATAAAACTTGATTAGACATATCTTTCACAGAAGAATAACAGTCAGGAAACAATTTTTCCAGAAAGAAAATGAGACTGAAATATGTAAATGTATATAAAAATTGAAATGAGGATCAATGAAAAAAGTATGTCAATATTTAAAAATTTGGGGTCTAATCCTCAATAGTTATTCTCTTATCATTATCAATACCACTTCTATTGTCTATATCTGTTTTTATAATAAACATTATTACCAAAAATTAATTTTAATATCGCTATCATCATCATAATCAAAAACAATTTTAATCTAATCATCACAAATACCTTCATTATTATAGCTGTTATTATTATCAATATTATTATTCTTTAATGCATATTAATGGAGGACAAGTAACACCAAGTCTCTATTCAGAAGGTTATATAATGCAACAGAATTCTGAGTAGGACCAGAGAAAATATTGGTTAAAATGTCAGAATAAAACTAACAAAGATGGAGAATTTTTCTGAATGAATCAGTGCTATTTAAGAAATTCACACAAAAATTCTTTGACTATTTTTCTTTATTTTTTTCTTGTACTGTACAATGTTTATATATATTTTGTTTTTGTTCAAATTCTCTACACAAGAGATTTGGGAATTGTGCCAAGACACTAATAATTATGAAAATCGTCACAATTATTTTCTCTTACAGATTTCTTTTTCATTTTATCAGCTTGGTTCAAGTACTCTTTTCTTTTCCTTTCTTGTTTATCAACTGATACCTTTGTAAGTTACATTTAATATTTCATATATCTTTTTGGTTTATTCATATCTTCACAGATGCAATTGTTCCATTTACTTCTCAAAATTGCACGGTAATGAGTTTAGTCTACAGCTCAAGCTTCCATGCTTTCTAGACTATTTTGCTTTTATCAGATAGATCAAATGTGGTAGAGTAGGATTGTTACCATTGTGTAAAAGATGATGAAGAAGGTATTGAAAATAACAGGACAAATTTATTATCACTATATATATATATATCATTACCTGAAGTCAGCATGATAATTTGGTGAGAATATAATTGGTTGTCAGTAAGTACAGAGTAGTGAGTTGGTGCAGATATTTATCTTTGTCTCTAACACAGATGTATATTTTTGAAGTGTTCACTAGCAGAACTAGCTGAGAATTAGAGGACAAGGTATATTGAAAACTATTTAGAATACATATGTTTATGCTGTACTGTGATTAAAGAAGATTCTTTTAAAGTAATTAAATTTTTGGTGGATTATCATGTAGTGTCAGATTTAGAAAACTTCTCCTGCAGGGGAGAATAACATGCACATTTTATTTTAGAAAGAAACTGACTATTTAAATGAATATTTGGTTTTAAATCAGTTCAGATAAATACTTTTTAATATATGAAAAGTAAAAAAATGTTAACAAACTTTAACGAAGCTATGTTGATAGTGCTCCCAAGCATGATAGTAGGGCAGACTAGTTTCTTCCACCATAGTTGGCAACTAGTCTAGGAGAAAGACAACTGATTTCAAAACCCAAGGAGAGCTGTTTTGGAGACCTTGTGGTACACAAAATACATCAGTTCTCAAACTTAAGTTCTGAAAAGTGTTGATGGCTTTGCATAAGCTTTCTCCACTCTAATAAAATCATATGTGTGGGGTAGTCAGGCTATTCTGTTCTAGGAGTTGAACATCATACATCCAATATGATAGAAGAGCATGTCATATATATATATATATATATATATATATATATATATATATATATATACACACAGGAGTTCATTATACACACACACACACACATATATATATATATATATATTTACATTTGTAAAAAATAACATGTTAGAATTTCCCTCTGTTGTGCTTTGACATCTCAGGGGTAGAAACTCCAACTGATGTAAAATCAGTCAGGTTTCAATCCTGGCTTGAAGCAATCACATGTCTAGCTACACTGATGAGCTGTGTTAGAGCAAAACAGGCCTGTATGTGCATGACATTATATATAAATCAGATGTAACAGCAAAATTATCCATCACACAAAATGTTTAATAACTAAAGACCACTAAACTGAGTTTCTTTTTTCCATGTTTTCAGATAAGACACCATCCTGATACCATTTGTTGTAAGAATCACTGAAAAACCCTTTGAGTTATTCAGTTAGAAAGAGAACAGGTTAAAATCGTTTTGTGTCAGCCCAACTATGTCTTCCCGACTGAACAATGGTGAGAGGGAAAAGATCATTCAGTTATGGTACAAACATTCACACTCTGGTTTTCATCTTCAAAGTCCATTCAAGAACCATCAAGAGAACAGTGAATTAGTTTAAAAAAGAGAAAACAGTAGAGAGGAAAACTGGATTAGGAGGTCACAACAGCAAAAAAGATCATCATTTCAGCTATGACAGTCCAAAAAGCAGTGAAAAAGACTTGAAAATGAAATTATACATGAAACTGTGAGGCACCTTGTTACTCCAGGACAGAAAGTTAGAAGGTTAGAGAGGGGGAAGGTCATCTTGAATAAGTTGGAAAATGATCCTGAATAATCTTCTCTACAGATGAGAAGAATCTTACATAGGATGCTTACACAAACAGACACAATGACTGTATTCTGGCTTCAGATCCTCACAAGAGAGACCAGAATGTCAATTCCAAGTTCAAAAATCCTGCCATGGTAATGGTTTTTGCCTATGTGGCCTCTGATAGCAAGAAAATGCCATTGATCATGTTTGACAAAGATGAGCAACTGACAGAAGTTTGCTATGTTCAAATTTTGAAAAAGGTAAAGACTTGGATTCTTTCTGAATATCCTGAGGCTAGAAACAATTGAAACTCCAACAAGATGAAAAAGGCTTTCAAATTTACATTCCAACAGGATGAAGCTCCTTGTCACAATGAGCTTCCAATCCTTAGCTCTTGAAGAATTGAAATAAAGTTCAAATGGAAGCTTAACTACCAACATTTATTTCTAATTGATAAGAACAATTCTGGCACAAGTTCAATCTGTTAGGCATCAAGAGTGGCCCCGCCTTTGGCAATGACATCCTTAATCCTCTTCTTGAATGCACCACATGCTTTTTTAATGAATTCTTCATCAATGTTCTCCACCCAGATCTTATTGATGGATTTTTTGAGGGCTTTCAGGTTACTGTGGTGTATCTCACAAGCTTTTCTGACCAATTTAATCCAGATGCTTAAGTCGAAGGGGTTCAAATCAAGCAATGAAAGAGGCTAAGTTTCCTTATCCCCAAACCTGTTCTTGAACTCATCCCTGAGAAATTTTTGAGCCACTCTGCATACAGGATGCATCAAAAATACTTTTATAAACATTGGGTGTGGGTTTTTCACACCATAACAAAATTTCATATAATCATATGTCTGCAAAGCATTCACTTTTGAGTTATTAAGTTTAAAGAAAGTTTCTGGTAAATGCTGCTGTGTTGCTATGTAGACTAGGTTACATTTGATATTTGTGTACATTTGTGGAAAGTCTAATGTGTGTAGTAATGAGGTAACTGAGAAGTGTTCCATTTAACAATGGCAAGATATTCATATCGTGAGCAGGCAGATATGATTTTTACATATGACCATACAAAGGGCAATGGATGTGAGGCTGCACAGTTGTATCAAATTGTGTTTCTAAACTGAAGGCAGCTGAGTCATCCAACCTTTGCTGCTGTTTATCATCATGTTGCTGAGACAGAATACATGGCACCACAAACTATGGATTGAGGAGGACCGACATCTGCTCATACACCTGACCACAACAATCTTGGTATTATCACATGTGAAGTGGACCTAGCATGTCGTACATCTCATAGTACTGCATGGAGGGTACTTCAAGAGCAGCTTCTGTATCCATATCATTTGAAACCTGTGCAGGGTCTTTCACCCTCTGATCACTAACCATTTGAGAACTTTTGCCAATGTTTTATTGCACAAACTGCCAATCCATTGTTTGTCTCTTCAGTCTTGCTTATGGATGAGGCAACATTTGGAAGAGATGGAATAACAAATTTACAAAACCATCATTTGTGGGCAGATCAGAATCCACATGGTACAATACAGTCTAGACACCAGTATCTGTTTATGATTAATGTGTCAGCTAGAATTGTAGGTTCATTTGTTCTCCCAGCACATCATACAGGAGCTGTCTACAGGGATTTTATTTCAAACACACTTCCAGACATGCTAGAGGATGTACCCTTCCTAATATGAAGATGCATGTAGTTCATGCATGATGGTTGACATCTACCATGAAAGATGGATAGGTAAGGGAGGACCGGTTCTATGGCTTGCACATTCCCCTGACCTCCATCCTTTGGATTTTTATCTGTGGGGCCATCTGAAACAATTGGCTTATGCAGCAGACATTAATAATGCAAAGATACTTCATCAAAATGTCATGGGAGCCTATTTCACCATTTGACACCATGTGGGAGTATTTGAAAGGATCCAACAGGCAATGATCCGGCAGGTGCATGTGTGTGTAGAAGCAAGCGGAGGACATTCTGAACATTTGTTATGAGTTGCTATATTGAGGTACAACAATGGCTTTTTGGACATATATTTAAATGGGAATTTGACCTTGTTTTGGTATCAGGAACCCACCCTCCCAAGTTTGTAAAAGTATTTTTGGATTGCATTTTGGAGTGTACATTTAACAGCATTTACTGTAAACTTTAAACTTAATAACACAAAGGATTTGCAGACATATGTTTATATGAACTTTTGTCCTACAGGAGAGATCATTATGTGTGTGTGTGTGTGTGTGTACATAAATTGTTGCCATTTTATATTTTTAATCTCATGCATGTGCATTGTTTGTTTTTTATTTTGTCAACTGCACGGTATAGTAAGGTCAGTTGGTCACCATCTGTGAGAAAAAAAAGCACCATTATGCAATTTACTCCTCCAGGAATTTGCTGTACTGCTTGACATTTGTGCTGGAAGCTCCAATATGAACATTTCAGAGTATTTGGGTGTCAATCTGAGGATAGTGCAGATGATTCAGAAAGAGTTGGATGATATATCCTGTCAACATCATGGTGTTTGGAATGATCACTAATGATGGCAACATTATGCTTCCATTTATCTTCCCATAATGTCTCAGACTCAACATGGAAGTCTACATCAAGTGCCTTGAGGAAGTAGTGTTTCCCTGGGTCAAGGAGGTGGCTGCTGGAAAACCCTAGTCTGGCAACAGGACTCTGCACCATGCCACACAAGCAGGAGAACCCAGTCATGGCTGTCAGACAATTTCTGCAACCACATCACCTCTTACATCTGGCCACCTAACTCCCCAGACTGAGACCCCCTTGATTATTGTGTGGGGTGCAGTTGAATGAGAGACCAACAAAACTACTTATAACTCCAAAGATGAACTGAAGGCAAGAAATTATGACAGCATTCATCAGCTTAAACAAGGAGACTGTCCAGAAGCGATGCAGGAGATTCCAAAGTTGTCTGGAGGTTGTGGTTGAAGTTAATGGAGATTTTTATTGAATAAATTTCCTCTTTAGTATTTCAAAATATTTTCATGTAATTTTGGTAAATATATCTTAACAAAATTACATGAAAATGAGATGTCAGTGTTATGAAAATGAGATGTTTCATTTTTGCGTAATTTAGATGACAATTTATTCATCGCATCCTGTATATATATATATTGTTATGTTTGGAAAGTAATTATTTTCTTACCAAGAAGCATATAAAAGCAAATGCAACTTAAATTTATTTGAATATTATTTATCTAAAATGTAATCAGCTTCATTTTTAATGCCTGCAGTCCAATGGGACGGCAAATTTTTAATTCCCCATTGAAAGAAATCTGGTTAAGTTTTAAAGTCTGTTTTCAACTTCTTTTTTTCTGAATGATCTACTACCCTACGAAATGTTCTAGTGGTTAAAACAAATAAAAATCTGTAGGTGCCAAATCTATTCAGTATGTTAGATATAGGAAACCCTCTCATCCTAATGATCTTATGTTTTCTTGGGTTTGTTTTGCAGAGCATGCTCTTGCATTGTCATGCTTGAGAATAACACCTCTCCTTTTTACCAAAGCATGATACTTCCAATGTAAAGCTTCTGTTTACCTGATCAAGTTGCTGGCAATAAATATTTGGAGTGATTGTCCTTTCAGTATCTCATAATAGATGTCACCTTTCTTATACTATCAAACACAAGCAAGGATTTCTGTTGATGGAATCCTGGTTTTGATGTTAGTATTACTTCTCATTTTGTAATAACCAGTCTTTTTCATTTTCTCTTGACATGCAAAATCCATTTTTCATCACATGTAACAAAATATTGCACAAATGAATGGTTGGCATTCCTGTTTCAATGACTGTTGATTGTGTTTGATTCAAAAGCTTATGAAGAACCCAAATTCCCTCTTTGCAACTTTTTCCAATTCATTTGAGATGTTGGTGGATAGTTGAGCATAATATGTTGTACCAAATCTCTGGTGCTTCAATGTGGCTCCATTTCCATATAGAATTTTTTCTTCATTCAGATTGGGTTGTCTTACAGGTTGAAGTTTGTCAGATATGTCACAATTGCCCTTTTTAAACCTTTTAGTGTTGACATGTATGAACCTTCATTGCATATATATAAATTGCACAAATGTTTTTGGATGTCACTGTAGCAGTACTACACTTTCAAAATTCATACAGTAAGAAATAGTGAATATTTTGCTTTTTAACTTTATAATCATTCATGGGTTTAAACTCCGAAATGCACTACAAGAACAACACACTCTTAAATAGAAGAGATATTCTAGATACATTAATTTCCTACCATTCAACTTTTGTTCTGGTTTGGTTGGTTAACTCATAATTCTTAGCAGTGAAATATGTAATTATTTTCTGAATACTGTAATATATATATATATATATATATATATATATATATATATATATGCATAGTTGTGTATTTGGGCAGTAGTTTCTATTTAATACATGTTTTCTTAAAAATAACTGAAAGAATACTTCTGTTAAGTTTTTCTTGTATTTATTTTTCTTGAATTTAAAAGATTGTAGGGTTTGTGTATTGTAGAGGTAGTGCATGTTCCCCTGTAAACAATTAAAGAAGAAGCATACAAAACATGGGTTTATACTATGGATCATTTATTCTCTTTTTTTATATAAACTATAGTGAAACAAAGTTTTCAATGTCTCTTGGGTAAGTCTGTTTTGTTTTTGGTCCAGAAGTTATAGCAAGTAAGGTTAAGCATTTTTATAATGGCTGAGCTCAAATCAGCCTTGCACTGAGTTGGAATAACCAAAGAAAGGTTGTATATATTCCATCAGTAGTTGTAATGGGCAAGCTTCAGTCAGCTTTGTGCTGAGTTAAAACGATCAAAGTAAAGCTTGTATTACTTCATTGGTGGAGTATCTGCTTGGATATTATGCACTGAGTTGGAACAACCAAAGAAAAGACTTCATAGGTATAGGTTTTGGAAGACATGTGTAAATGCCATGAATTGGAAAGTGGAAAAAGAGTTGTCATCAGTGGACCTGGTAAATGAAAATGTCCAAACATAGTGCTACATCTTGGAGCAAGGGGGAGAAAGAGGAAGGAAAATATTTGTCTTTTTATAGGTTTACATAGTGCTAATGAAGCCAAATGGGGTTCCTTTATTACTAGAATCATGAGAGGGAAAATGTATTTCTTTTTCTATTTTTTTATTATTCATTATTATTATTATTTTATTTATTGATTTTATTTAATTTTCTCGACAATACAAACAACAGTTTTCTTTTTTGAACTGAGTCATTGTAGATTGTTTGTTCCATTTGCTTTTGATGAATCTATTAGACATTTTTAAGGATTTTAGTTGCAGTATATAAGTGCAATTGAAAACATTGTGGAAGTTGTTGAAAGGTAAACATATTATTAATTTATGAAAATGGCCAGTGTAGTGTAGCTGTGCTCATAGTTGATGTTGTTAAGTTTATTTTTATGAAAGCTTCCATTCTTTTTAGATTCTTTTTGCAGTTGGAGGTCTGTATTACATCTGTGTTCTCAACAAGCATGTTTTGTGTTAAGCTTAATGTTTCCACACTGGTTTAAATGTGTGTGTTTGAGTTCTGCTTTGAGAGATGTAAGCTAAGCCATCTTGATACAGCAGTATAATCATTTATGAATTTGTTTTTGTTGGGAATGCAGTTCCCTGTGGGGCATTTGAATTCATATATTCATTTTGGTTTTATATAGTTTTGATTTCACTGGTGACCTGTTATTACTGATGATAAGGTTAGCTTTTTCAATTTTTTATAATAGATAATAAATTTAATATTTTTAGTTTGTTCAACTGGGGTGATGCATTTATTTTTCGTAGAGTGAACTTGTCCTGTTTGTAATTTCTGTGTATTTAGTTTCAATAAATATATTAATGTTGCTATTATCTCTGTGAACTGTGTTATTATAGCTTAGTTTTGAAAGAAACAATTTAATTTAGTTATCTATAAATTAGTTAGGGAGACTGTTGTTAACTAGTGTTTGCTTTATGCTAGTGAGTTCTTTCAGGAATAGCAAGTGCGAAGATCAAACCATCTGTACTCTTGTTAAGAAATTTTTTATTACCACTAATTTGTATATAAATGGACTTTCACTATTACAAGTGAAATGGCAGCAGTTTTTACTTCTGGGTGTCTTATATAGTGAAGTAGTAAATCTGTTGTTATTAGGTTCTATGAGAACATCTAAGAATGGAATTTTGTTGTTATTGCTATGTTCATAAGTGAATTTTTAAATGTAGTTTTTAGGTGTTCAATTTTTTTTTTATTACTGGCTAAAATGAAAATATCATTTACATACCCAATGTAAATTTTAGGTTTTATATGGTTTTTGAAAATTTTGTTTCCAATATGAGACATATTGCAATTAGAGAATGTTAGTTTGAGGCCTATCCATATTAACTCCATTTGTTTGATTATATATGTTGCCATTGTAAGTGTAAAAGGAGCCTTCAGTTATGCAGGCATGTAGCAGTTCTTTGAGAATATCAGGTTTGATAGGTGGTGGTGGAATTGAGTTATGTTTGTAGATGCAGTTGCAGAAATATTTATTGTTTATCTACTGGATTTTTTTATGAACAGATCTTCTACATAAACCAGAGAGCTTTGCTTTGGAATTGTTGTGTTAAGAATCTGAAAAAATTGATAAATGGATGTGATACTATATTTTGTGGGTTGATAGTATCATTGAGGATCTTTCATAGCTGGTAAATGGGAGTTGGAATCTGTGAAATGATTAGTCATGATGGGTATCCAGGTTTATGTATTTTTATATTACTGTATAGGTTTATTGGTTGGTGGTCCCTGGTGATTTTATTCATTTTCATAGAGCCTGTTTTAACATTGTTTGATGCAATGAGTTTATTAACAAATTCTTTTTGTTCCTTGGTGAAGATTTTATTTAATTTTGTAACTTTGGATTAGTTGTTAATGGTAGTTTGTAGCTTCTTCTTGTAATCGTGTTGATTTAGAATAATATATATGTTAGCTTTATTATCCTGTCTAATGATGATATTGGAATTGTTTTGTTTTTTTTATTCTTTTGTGGTTATTTTGAGTTTTTTTGTTAGGATACAGTTATAATTGTTATGGCTGATGTGGTTATTAAATATTTCTGCTTTTAGGAGAATCTTTTAAATTTGGATGAATATTTGTTTTTCAAATTCAAGTTGGGATAGTGACTATTATAGGATTTCTATTTCAATTTTCTTTTTTATGAGTGGATCAAATATATGTTGCTGAAAACAAGACCAATCAATAAGAATTCCCCTCAAAATTCTGATTTTGGTTGGCCATTTGGTTAGATTTTGGGACGTGGATCAGTTAGGCCAATAAAATTTCAGCATACGATTTTATATATCCACTGATGAGCCCAAACATTATGTGCAGTGACTTATAGCAAGAATGACAGCTATTGTCTTGCAACAAATGTACATGTCAAGATGAGAAATATATAAGCAGATATGCTTGCTTTAAGTACTTCCTTTTGCTGTATTAAATACCACAATTTTGAACAAGAAGAAAGATTTGAGTAACTTTGATAAAGATCATTCTTGAAATAGCACAACTTGTCATATTCAGTTGTGGTGAGTACTTATTAGGAGTGAAGGGAAAATTACCAACTGCAGACAGGGTATTGGATAACCAATGATAAAAGTGAACAAAAGCTTTTCTTTAAACAAATAGAATGGCTGATAGCACAAATTTTAAATTGTTTTAATCAAACTGAAGGAATGCATGCATAACAAGACACAGTATATTGATCCTGATTGCACATGAGGTTGTATATCTGTAGGCCAGAGTACCTATACAAATCAACGTGCATTGGTGAAAGTATCTTCAGTGAGCATGTGAGTATTGGAACTAGGCCTTGTATCAATAGAATATTATGGGTTATTGGCAGGAAGTTTTCATCAGTGTCAAGTTACTCGCCAATTATATTATCGGCTTTTAAGCAAACACATGGCATTTCAAATAATTTTTCTTCAATAATTCAAGAAAGTTAAGTATTTTAAACTATCTCTCTTCATCTACTTTTGAACATATGAAAAATATATATCCTTTCTCTGGGCAATAAACTCTCTTACTTTTGTTTTAAACATTTTTGAACTTTGTGTCAGGTCATTTAATCTGTTTTATGAACATTTCCTCTTCATGACAATTTGTTAAAACTACGGACTTTAAAAATTTGTTTTATTTTCCTGCAACAAATTACTGACACAACTTCAAGCATGTAAATTCATAAATAAATTCTTGATATTGTTTTGTTAAAATTACTTGTGTGGTTCCTTGTCATTATCATCTTCCATTAATCCACTTAGTGTGGGTAAATCAACGGTTCATTTTAACCCCTAAACCTCATGGCACTGTAGCTCTAAGAAGTTATATAAAAACACTTACAGTTCATTTAGTTAGGCTTACAGCCATATTATGTTGAAACACTAATTCCCGTATGATCATTGAAGCAATGTTGAACCGGGTCAGTACCTAGATGGGTTAGCACTTAGGAATACCAGGTGCTGTAAGCTTGGATGTGTGGGTGGTGTAATGGATAATGGCTTGGAATTGTTAATTGGAGAGCTGGGTTCCAGTTCCAGTTGGATTCAATACATTCACTTACATGCAAATATTTTTGGGAAAGCTATGTATCCACCTCTTCACCACCCAGTTTTGAGTTGATTAGTAAGACTTGTATCATTAAATCATTATTATCTAAAAAAAAATATTCTTACAATTTAAAAATATTTTCTGGCTTTAAAATGACTTGCAAGGTTTGATAAGTAGAAAAAACGAATCAATCATTTAGTTAACAAAACAAAATAATTTTAAAAACTACCAGAAAAATTCCTAATAGGTTTGTTTATTTTTAAGGTTTCCACGATTTCTGACTATTCTAAACTAGAAACATAAAAAATCAATTTTTTTTCACTTTAATTACGAAAAACGAATTCCATCCGTTTTATGGTTTTAATGTACGAATAACCCTAAATGTTAATATTGTTTAAAGTGGCATGTTGTTATTTATTACAATGACTATGCTACCATAGACTAAAGTAACTCACGTCATCGTTACTATTCCCGGGCGCACTTCTCGCCGAATCTCGTCAATTCACGCGACAACAACACATGAGTTTTATGGAAACAAATATGTCGCACAACGGCTGCTTAAACGAGTTTATGCCGCTACTTACCGTGTCCGTGGTTGTCGTCTACCTTTTTAACACCGGAACAAACTGCCACAGGAGCTAGCCGACAGAGTGGCAAGACTGACATGATTCGCTTTGTGCGCAAATCTCGAAGAAAGGGATGAAGAAAGCCGTGCAGAAGAGAGATGAGCTGAAACCTGAAGTCGACAAAGCCAGGAGAGTTTACAGGTAAAGTAAAAAAAATATTCACACATTAAAAAAAAAAAAAAAAAGAAATAGAAAAAGAGGCAAATGACCCAAAGAAATCGAATCAGTTGTCTACAACAAGTCCTACCTCTTGGTTTAGGTTTATTCCTTCATCCGAGTTTAGGCTCATTTCTTTCTTTTTTAATGTTTTTTTTGTGTTTTTATTTTTTTAGAAAGATTCTGAGATGTTAATTTGATTTTTAATTGTGTGACTGTTAATTATTTTCTAACTTAATATTTTGTTAATCGATTTCCTGACTCTAACTCAGCTGTTTTAATTAAATTTCATGTAGGAGCTTAAGAGAAAGATGTGAAAATTGAAGTAATGAACAAGATATCAAAGTTTTTGCCCTTACCTCGGAATTTTTAAGTTGTTTCTTCATTTTATTTTATTTTTAATGAGGAAATATTTACTGGATTTTCTTTCAAATAATCTTTCTAAAGCTTCTCATTTTAAAAGTAATCTCTCGTGAACGTATTTGTGAGAAAATTACAGAGAAAAGTGACCATTTCAAATTGGAGTCCGGACTAAAGTTTTTCACTTGGATCGGATTCGTGTGAAATGATTGTTGAAAGAAACCTTAGTCAGAAATAAGAAGCGCTTAACTTTACAGGTTGGATGAATGAAATAACACTTTAAGTTCTTTGAAATTGATTTATTTTCTTACAAATTGCTGTACGCCAGCAACTTGTTTGTTTATTTATTTTTTTATAAAAGCACAACTTTTGAGAATTCATATTTGTCACTTTTAGTTTTACGGATGACAGGTCACTTACTTAAAAATTGGTGTGTAGGTGAGTTCTTATCAATTGAGTAAAAACAGTGTTCCTTGGCAGAAAATGAAAGCGGTACTAAGTAAAAACTAAAACCATCATTTATCTAAGAATTGTAAAGTAAATCATTATAACAATAACGTGAAAATCCTATTTGTTTATTAGTTTGTATAAAAGCTGGAAGAAATAAGTTAAATAACTGCCCAGCCTCCCGTACGTAAAGTTTTTTTGAAAGTTTGTGGTTAAAAAAAAAATCCACAAATACGATCAAGTGTTATTTTCTAACTTGTATTTATTAAAATTCGTTAAAGAATTAGAATTTGTAGTGTCCCATGGCTTTCAATAAAAAAGGAAGTTTAAAGTTTTTAGTATTTTACTTATTTGGTGGAGGAAGAAGAAGACTAAGAATTTGTGTTAAAAAATCTTATCTTCGAAATAAAGACAAAAAATCGACATCTTTAGAGTTCAACTGATTTTGTTGTTAATAAAAATGAAATCGATTATGAAAACTAAAGACCAAATACTAAATAGCAAGTTTAAAAATGAAAGTTATGTTTTACTTTATCAGACCAGTTAATTTTTGTTTAGACTCAACAACTGTTTTTAATATTTTTTTAATGATAGGAAAACTGCAAGTTTCGTTTTAAAGAATCTTTAAAACGAAACTTGCTGTTTTCCTATTTTCTTTTATTCGAAATTCACTAAGAAAAATCACATGGCTATATGACAACTTATTCAACAGTATTTTTAAAGTTAAACAACGATTAATAAAAAGCTTTATTTTTTGCTATATGATCAATCTCTAACTATTTTTAGAATAAACTAAAAATGTGATTGCGTTAAATAAAATCTTACCGTAATCAGATATTTGTCATTTTATATTCTCCAAATAAAAGTAAAAATATTTGCACAAATAAATGGTAGACAAACTTTTAAGAACGGAAAACAAATTTAAAAATCGCCCGATAATGGAATTTGATTTTGCATTTTTTGTTTTTGTGGTCACATGATTACTTGTCTTCTTGATTGTTGTCTTGCCTATGTTCAATTAAAAAATAGTAATTTTTTTTTCTGAATCAAATTTCAACAGTTACTGGTAAAACTTTACATTCAGTTTTTTTTTATACTTCAGCAGAAGTAGAGTAACAAAAAAACTTAACTCACTTTTTTAAACTAACGGTGAGTGTCCGACACCTTCCTTAAGCTTGCTCAATTTTGGAAACAATTAAAAAAAAAACATTTTTTTTCTATAATTTCTTACTTAAATTTATTTCTATTAATCCAGAAGTTAATTGAAAATCTAATTTCTTTTACACCGGTTTCATATTTTAAAAAGCAATGTTTTTGGAACACTAAAAAATAAATTCTTTAAAAAAAAATCGGATGCACACTGATAGCACTTAAATCCAACCACTGAATTTAATTTCGTCTGTTCTCTCCCCGCTCCCACATACACACATTTATTTTTCAAGCCAACAAATATATATATATCTATATATGTCTACCTGTCACTTATTCCTGATTTTTTTTTAGTTGGTATGTTATTTTTCACTACTAAAGCATGTCCTTACGATTCTTTGACACCGTCGCGTAAACATTCGACACCGGGTATTTGATTGTTTGCTTCACATGTGTCCCTGACTAGTAACTAGTAGTAGGCTTGTGTAGTACCTCTTCTTACTTAGTCTTCGTATTCAGTTTTTCTTGGTATCGTATTATTTTTAAAGGAAAATTATCAGTCTATAAATTTACATAGTTACTAGAATTTTTCCACGACAAATGCATTTAAATCTTAACAGTTAACTCTACCAATATTGGTCGGGGTTACATTTTTGTTTAGTGCGCGTAAAACTGTATCCCGCTTTTTTTTCTTTTGTTGTATTTCGAGTATTTTGTAAAATACACTGTCAAACCTTTGAGTGTTAAATCAAGATTGTTATTTTTCTTCCTGGAGATTGATATTTTCCTCGATGTAAAATTGTAAATTTACGCCACGGAAATCCTTGAAGTGAAGTGCTTCCATTTTTTTGAAGTGAGATTTACCATTTACTAAGAAAATGGTACGGTATTGGAATATCTTCATTAATTTAAACTGGAATTTATTTAGGTACCTTCATGAGATCGACAGAAAATGAGCATAGCATGATAAAAATTGCCTTAAACTTGACGAAAATAATTTTTATTTGTCTAACTGTTTATGCTATAATAAAGAGGAAAGATCAAAGTATTTTTTGATTATTTTTTTACTTTTTTTTATCATTTCGATCACATCCAAAAGTGTCGTTTAAAATCATGTTTATTTTTTTTAAAAAAAAAACGATCGTCAGACATTTTTTTTAAATTTTATAAACAAAAATTTAATTTTTCCGTTTTAAATTCTGCCAAGAAATAGTTAAACATTTTTTTAAATTTATTTTTACAAAATTTAAAATTTAAATGTTTATTTAACATATTTGGAAAGAAAACATTACTTACTTTACGCGCTGAAAAGTGTACTTTAAAAAAAAAACACAGCGGGTCGGAAAAATAGTGACGCATTCGAGGTGTCGATTGATGCTGTCAATCAGTATTGACAGCTTACGCGACCTAATTTCATCGTACGGATGGACGAAAGTGAAATAATTTAGCTTCTTATTGAACCAACTTGCGTAACCAGTTATTAAGGGAAAATTTCAGCGTTTTAATTTTTAATTGTTTCTTAGCTTTCCATCTTTACGTGTACGATGCTTTATGAAAATTTTAAAACTAAGACTGTTGATAGAAAAAAAAAATTCATAAGGTGCATACAAATTAATTTAATTATTTTAATTACTTTAATTAGATACCTTTCTTATGAAAGGAAGGTGTAAAATATAAACATATACATTTATTTTATTTTATGGTATTATTTCTATTTCCCTTCATTTATTAATTTTGATATTTCATATAGAAAAAAAAAATAACTGAGAAAATAAAAAAAAAAGAAATTTCATAAGATAGGTTAGGTACATAATACTTTTAGGTACCCTTATCATTTGAAATATTACACAATTTTTTTTTGTTAATTTTTCTTCAAAGTAATACGAATATTGAAAAGACTTTATTTCACATAATTACATAATCATATACACTTTATTTTATTTATTCATAACCAAGTAAGAAGAGAGGTCTAGAGATGCAATGCAATTCGTACCAGAGATTCGTGAAATATTTACTCACAAACTCCAACCTAATGATCAGAGTCCTTGCTGCCAGATGTCACAGGATGGGGTTAACCATTTAAAGAGCAGGTCGTGCATGATATAGTCGGTAGCTATTTCACATTTGTCCAGTTGATAGTCTTCATTATCTTCTTCATAGAAAATGTTGCAATCTGGGTCAGAGAATTCCATGACCCATCCTACAAATATCTTATCAACAGAATCAACTGTCCAGATGTGTTTTATAGTATGGCCAACTATATCACCACGTAAGATTTTGTAAATGTTATCTACAAAATCTTGGGAAAAGTCCGGGAATTCTGCTTTGATGGCAGAATTGGTGTGTTCAAGGTCCTTCAATCTTTTCTGTAGCTGACGCCTTTCCTTTTTTTGATGCTGTCTCTGCTTTTCAGGATATTCTGATCCTGTGTGGTTCTGTGCTATACTGCATGGCAACATCCAAAAGGATTGTTTAAACTTTAAAGGAAAAGAAAAATATCAAAAATTTCTCCACACGTGTCTAGCACAAACACAGTAAAGGCTGACCGACAGCGGAGGACAACATTTATAGCCAGGCAAGCCACATGACTTTCTTTTGTTTTCATGACGCTTCCGGTCTTCCGTATATTTGAATTTAAGCTATTTTTGACACAAAAAAAAACATGTTATATTAGATTTTTACCTAAAAGCAACTTTCTGATTGTAACCAGGTTTATTTTATAATCTGTAAATGATATTATCTACTTAATAATACATTGACTAACTGCAACACCATTTTGATCAATTTTAAAATATTTAACAACTTTGAGCAATAAACATAAATTTAACAATAAGAAATAACAAATAATTGTTGTAAAAACTTATTTTTCATCGAAAATGTTTTTTGCTTTCAGGAAATGTTATCCATAGTCATACAAATAAGTAAAAGCAACTAAAAGTTTTTGAAATTAAATAATATCTTTGTTTTATTGAGTTTTGTATGTTACAATTCAGAGCTGATTTTAAGGTAGACGGGTCCGAAATAAAAAAAAAAGTAAAATGGATTTGCTTTGGTCAAAGCCTTGTGCTTTTAACTAATTAGTCGCCAAATCGGAACACCTTAGAATTTCATGAGTTTTCATGAAATTACTTATGGGGGGGTGTAATAAATAAAATAAAAAAATTACCATGATTTAAAAAAAAAAAATAAACACATTTATAATAATTTCCATCATTTGTGAATAGTTACTGAAAGTTTCATGAAAATCCGACAATTATTTTTATTTTTACAAGATTTTCAAAATTAACGGCTCCCATTAAAAAAGAAAATTCAAAAAAAAAAAAACACGCGCTCATGAAGGTACCTAAATTTATTTTAGTTTTAAATTATTAGGGTGGCTATTGTTCTGAGAGGGAATGACATCAACACTGCCTTAGCACAATTACTTGTAATTTTCATTTAAGAAAACTTGAAAGAATGATTGAGGAATCACATTTTTTTTAATTGCATAGCTCTCTTTCGTTGCTTTACCGTGCTTCATATTCTGAGCACACATTCGAACTCCATTTTTAAACATAAAAAAAATTCAATTTCTATGACCAATAAGAATTAAACAAAAATAATTAAAAAATAAAACCAAACAGATCCATATTTTTTGGTTTGGATATGCCATTTTTACATGTCTTAAATGCAAAATGTCACAGCTAAAAATATAAAGATTATATTTGCATCTAAGCTCACAAAAGCAGAATTGTATTTATTAGGAAAAAAAGTGTACTCAGAATATGAGGCTAAGTAAAATTTAGTAATGGTTCCGGAAGTAAGTTGAATCTTGCATTTTATTTTTTTATTTCTAGTAAAAATAGGAATATAAAACTAGGTAAAGCAATCTAAGGGAAGTAATTCAGTTCTTAGTATGCCAAAAATTGTTTTGAATGCTAAAATGAAAAATATCCCATTTAACTTCTCCATTAATGCCAATGAAGAGAAATTAATTCATCCCTTTCCAAAGGTATTAGTGTGAAGTGATAAGACATTTTCACATGAATGGTTCCTGACAAGAGAAATATCCATTTTGCAAGTGGACAGTGAAGTAACCCAAATAACTGTTAAATTTCTATTAAAAAATATTTTATATGTTCATTATAATGATGCAAAGTTGTAACAAATATTACAATCTGACAATGAGTTGGATTTTTTTTTTTATTCATGTCATTGGAGTTAAAAAAAAATTTGAAAATACCGCAAAGTAATATCTTCCTGAGTGTGATGAGAAATGGATAAAAAAAATATGTATGTATATATATATATAATCCCTCATTGGAGTTTCATGCACAATGCAATCTATACTCAGCACCTGAAGATTGCTACCAGTGAGGGATTATATAATGTGTGTGTGTTTTTGCTTTGTTTTTAAATAATTCAACTCTTAAGAGGCACCTCCATATTAAAAATGCATTATTGGTGGGGAGGGTGGTCTTTTATCTTAATTTTATTTTTTCCAAATTTCATAAATAATAATATTGTAAAAGTATGTACCATAAACTAACATTAAGTTTAATAAGTACATAAACCTATCATTGGAAGCTAAAATAATATTGATGTGCAGTTATTATATACATATATGCTCTGGCAAATTGAGTGACCTATAGTGTTACTTCAGCTAAATTGAATACAGTAAATTAGTTTACAATTTGAATAATGGCATACAAGTTGTACTGTTTGGATTAAAATAATAGAAAAATGTATCTGTAAAAGATTAGCAATCAGTTACATTTTAGATGTTTTAACTCATTTAAGTTGTGTATTTATATAAAATAACTTTTTTCTATGTAGTGACAAACTGTTGCCCAGTCGTCTAAAGCATGCTAGATCAAATGGTGATTTCTCCGACAAAGGATGATGCAGATTTGAACATTGGTGAAAAGCACTTTTTTTTCTTTAAGTTTTCTTGAATGAACAGGCCAGTAGACATAATTAATACATTGTTCAAATTAAAAAAAAAAATGAGGTGTCTATTTCAAACCAGGTATCCGTTAAGAATAACATTTGAAGTAATAAAAATGTTGGATTTAACAATAAATCCATAAATTCTTATATATAAAACTTAAGTAAACTCTAAATTCTATTGGCTTCTCTCTGTTGTCCTTTGAGAAAGTGGTTTCATTTGAGTAGTGTGTGCATAAAAGATATTACAACTTTTGGGAGATCAACATCTGCATATTGCAAAACAACACTAAACACCTCTCTAATATTCTTGCAGCCTTCACAAAGAGTGGTGTTCTTTGACTTGTATGTAGAATATTGTGTGGATCTCAAGTTGCCTTAAAAAGTCATTGAAGGCTACAAACCCAAGTAAGGCAGAACACACTGATGACAGTAGTCCATCAAATATACACACACACCATTACTTTATCCTTCTAGTACTGAATTGGACTCCTTTTGCCTTTAGAGTCACTTCAATTCTCTTTGGTATAGATTTGACAATGTTCCAGAACTACTTTTTATAAAATTTTGGTCTGTGGTGAGATTATGGCAATTCTTCTAGATTGGTTGGTAGCACTTTCAGGATTTTACTCTTACTTTCTACTACATCCCAGACTTGCTCTCTAGAATTGAGGCCCAGTCACTGTGGAGGCCACTTTAAGATATAAAAATCATTGCTGTTTCATATACTAGTCTAACACTATTTCAATTTTTAACACAGTGTGCTGGAAGTGATCAATGAAGAGTGAGTGCACCATTGTAATAAATTGAGGTAAGCCTAGGTAAATTGACATTAAAATGATCTTTTTATTGGTAATAAGGGTCCCAATGTATGCTGAGAAAATATTCCTTGTATCATTACCTCACCACCTCCAGTCTGCATTTTTGATATATATATACATACTTTCATGTTGTTCCTGCCAAATGTTTTGATCCCCCCCACACACACACAATTAAAAATTGAAACTTCTAATTGTCCAATTCTGTTTCTTGTTTTTATCTAGTAGATGGCACCCAGCATGATCTTGCACTGTTGTAGTCCATTTATTTGAAGGTTTGACTTGTCCTTTCAATAAATGTTCTAGAGAGTGGTTATTTGAGATACTGTTGATTGTTTTTTTTTTGTTATCAGCTTGAACCAGTCTGGTTATTCTTCTGAATTTGTGATCACTGAAATTCTTTCCTTGTCTAATCATTCTCTGTAAACCTTGGAGATGGTTGTTGCTGAAAATCCTAGTAGATAGCATTTTTTGAAATGCTCTGGTCTGCTCATTTAGCACCAACAACCATACTGTGTTCAAAGCCATATCAATCACCTTTCTTTCCAATACTAATAGGCTTCAGCATAAAATGACCCAAATAGGAGTTGACATGCCGTTAAACCCAACAACCAACCAACCAATACTAATGAATGAAATGAAAGTTTGCAGGTAACTGTGCCAGATTTGAATGCCAATATCCATTCAGTTGGTGCGACATTACTGGCTGATTAGAAATTTATATAAAAGCATTTTTACATGATTAAGTAGTGTGTGTGTGTATTTTGTGATGTCAATGAATACTCATCACTTTTGTAATGCTCATTGTAGTAGAGACTTTGTAATTGCAGATTACAACTATAGTATGCTGTTGAACAATGTTGGTGTCAAACGCCTTCGAATAACACTCGCACTAATACTGTGGTGGAAATAGGTATAAGTCACCCCATGAAATTGTTAATAATTTCCTTATTACTGCATAAATTTCTCTGAAAATTTGTGTGTGGTACCTAGATCCAATGGGTATTAGTATACATATTCGATTTTATAACAATCTTCCACCAAAAAAAAGTTAAAACTTTGTTTTCGAGGGCGGAAATAAATTATAAGACAGTTTTGAAAATTTGCAAATCTGGTTTACTTCAGAATACCAAAGGAAGAATAAGTGCATGCGCAGATTATTAAGACTCTTATCATGATTTTAAGCCATGTGAGTCCTATTTAAACATTTCATAATTGAATACAGTTACTTCAAAATGTCTAGCCCCCCCCTTAATGAAAATGAAAAAGGGCAAATTCCTGCCTATAAACTGGAAGACAAATCTATAAGTTTCATTGCAAGAGAACTGTCAAGGTCTCGAACAGTTGTGAGAAATTATCTAAAGGACCCTGAATCATATGGTACCAGAAAGCATCCAGATCGTCCACCTAAAATTACAATGAATCCAGACATCGACTTTTTTGAGAAGCTTCTAAAGAACTATCAAACTCAAGAGATCTGCAAAAATCTCAGAATTTACTCACCACTCCATGAAGAGTTTGTCAACTTCTCCATAAATTGCCAAATCTCGTGTATTGAAACAAGAAGACAGCCCCAGCTTTAACTGCTAAACACAAGAAGATGAGCATAGATTGGGTAAAGACAAAAGTAACATGGACAAAGGAGAAATGGGAAACTTGTTTTCTGATGAGAAAAAAGTTTAATCTGGATGGATCTGACAGCTACCAGTGTTTTTGGCATGATTTAAGAAAGGAGAAGCAACTGTTTTCAAAAAGACCATTTGGAGGAGGATCTGTTATGGTTTGAGGAGCTTTTACTGTCAGGAAAGGCTGATTTAGTAGTGATGGAAGGGAAACAAAACTCTGCTCGATATATCAATGTGTTGGAAAAACAGTCTTGTCTCATTTATGAATCGTCTAGACGCCAATAATGTTATTTTTCAACTGGACAATGCAGACATACACACTTCTTAGCTCACGAAAGACTGGTTTAAAACAAACAAATATTGAAGTTTTGGACTGGCCCACTAAAGATTTAAACCGAAATTTGTGGGGAATTTTGTCAAGAAGAGTATACAAAAATAAACGTCAATTTGAAGATAGAAAAACTTTAAAATCTTGCATTAAACAGCATTGGAATAAAATTCCATCTGAAACTCTCAAAACTTATTTGATGCAAAACAGGTGTGTTGCAGTATTACAATTGAAAGGGAATAAATGTAAATATTGAATTTTGTACAATTTTGATGTTAAATACAAATTTTCAAAACTGTCTTATGCTTATTTTCACCCTCGAAAACGTATTTTTAACTTTCTTAAAAACTTTTTTTGTTGGAAAGTTGTTATAAAATCACATGTATACTAATACCATTGGATCTAGGTACCACACACAAGTTTTCAGAGGAATTTGTGCAGTAATAAGAAAATTATTAACAATTTCATGGGGTGTCTTATACTTATTTCCACCACTGTAGTACTTGCTTGATAATACTCGCTCAAACAGTAATCTGTATAGGGATCCAAATAGAAGAATAGTATAATAGTAAATAGAGTAGAGAATAGAAGTCCATATAGGAATAGAGGATAGACTAGAAATGCAGATCATTTAGGTGTCACGTGACTTCCTATATATGCATTTCCTCTATGGTCACATGGTTTGCTTAATTCAGTAAGAAGATTGCATGAAATGCTGTTGGCACTTGGTGTTGATCTCAGTGTCGTGTGTGTGTGCACACACACGCGCACACAAAATTGATTGATTCTTCAATCTAAGCCGCTATCCATTACTATACCGTGCCTCACACATATATATATATATATATATATATATATATAAAATTTTACACACACAGTGTGGACATGGGTATCAATGCTGCATGTTGACACTTGGTTTCATGCTTCAATTACTCTTTAAACCATAAGATGTGCACACAAAGAAATTAGAAATTTTGAACTAAGAATGAAAAACAAAACTTTGTTTATCATGTTGTTCAACCTTTTGGATCTGAATGATTGCAGGAAACTTTATTCCTTTTTTAAAGTCTCCACTATTACCAGACTGACCCTGGACAATAGTTTATAAAAATAGAAGCACTTTAAAGAATTTTTATTTTTTTTAGTATTTATTTATTTTATTTTTTTGTTGAATAACAATTTTAGCAAATGACATTACTTTGAATCTTGGAAATCTTAAATCTTCGTATTGAAAATTCTGCCACTAGAGTTTCTTGTTGGGTGAATGCCAGCATCAATGTATTTTTGCTATCTTAAAAATACCAGCTGAAACTACACTTGGTTCGCATCTACCTGTTTAGTTTCTATATCCCCACCACCTCTGGAATTACCTTTTACAGCTACACTGTTATCGCTCTTTATCACAAGAGAAATCTTTCTGACCACTCATAATAATTGCAGATATGTCCTCAATAAGGCTAAGTCTTTGTTTGATGATAGAATGAAGCACTGTATAGCTTCTCACAAACTTGGTTCTTGTATGCTGGCAGCTTTGTAATAGTATTAAATAAGAGTAAGTTCTTGATCCCTTCTCTGTTCACTCAATTTGAAGTGTTATTGTCTACTACTGATAAAGCAGAATGCTTTGTTTGTAAAATCTCTTCCAACTCTGCTCTTTACTTATCTGGAGTATCTTTGTTTGACTCCATCCATTGTTTCTGCTGTCATCTCTAAACTTGATCCCAACAAAACACATGGACTTGATATATTCCTGAATTTGTCCTCCTGAATTTGTTCCATTCTAAGCTTTATAATAAATGTGTTACTGCTTGCTTTCCAGCATGTTTAAAATCCTCTTTTGTAGTTCATGTTTTTAAGAACTCAAGTGGACTGTCTGATCCTTCAGACTTTCAAACTATTAGTCTTCTACCACTTTTTGGCAAAGTACTAGAATTGGTTAAGCATCTCACCTCACAGGGTCTTCTTTCAGACAAGCAGTCTTTCGCTTCTCTAGGTCAACTGCTGATATATTAATGGTTATTGCTGAATGAGTTTATCAAACTTTAGACAAAAATGGTGAAGCTCGGACTGTTACTTTAGATATTGTGAATACAGCTGACAGGGTTTTGCATACTGGCCTTCTTCACAAGTTGAAGGGTTATGCTGTTTTCTGGCCATTTCTTTGATTTGATACATTCTTATTAAATTGATAAATGAAGCCAGTCTTGAACAGCCACTGTCCTAGATCTGCATATAAATGAGGGTGTCTCTCGGGGCTCTATCTTTGTATCTGCTTTATTCTTGATTTTTATCAATGACCTTCCCAATGTCTGATAGGTTCAATGAAGTCAAATTAACAGCAGATCTCAAAAATGACTAACAATCTCTTAACTGGGACAAGAAATGACTTATTAATTTTAACATCTCTGAAATTGAACTGCTCTCTTTTAATTGTCTTTGAGAATCTTTCTCTCTTCTCTGATGCTAACCCCCAGAATAGTAACTCGTTGTGTTTTCTCTGTATAACATTTTTCAATGATATGAATTGAAACAATTGAGTCAACTGCTAGATCTGCTATTAGGAAAGTTTGTTCACCAAGTCGTGCTTGACATTTTCTAGCTAGAATCTATCTAGCACTATTATAAGTTCATCTTCTAGCCATGCATTGAATATTGTTGTTACATAGCAGAAGCACCAGACCAGATGTATGTAGAGATTCCTGATAAAATTGAAAGAATCTGCAATGGTATCAGCCCTGATGTGGCATCTTGGCTTCAATCACTTCCCTTCCAGGCTAACATAGCTTCTCTGTTATTTTTCTATAAATATTTTTATGATAGTTGTTCTGATGATCTTTTCTCTTTGGTGCTTTGGCTTCATGAATTGAAGTGTGGTACTAGGTTAGCAGCTAGGTTTCATCCTTTTACTGTTGAAAATGTTAGTTATAGCTGTAAGTTCTATTCTAATAGTTTTGTATCTTGCACTTCTCGATGGAACTTTCCTCATCTTTTTTGTCATTTTCTTGAAGCCTGTTCTTTTATGGTCCTTTCTCCTTACCAAAATTTACTCCTTTTTCACTTTCAGTAACCTTTTGAATCTCAGTGTCCTTATCACTATGCTTGGGATAAAATCATTACCCCCCCCCCACACACACACACACAACTACTACAAAAAGAACATTGGTTCATTTGAATGAGTTCTTGCTCTTAAAGTTCATTTAATAATAATTTTGCTTGGTGATTTGCTATTATAATGGTAATATTTTGCATCATTACCTACTGTCCAATGCTATATTACTTAAATAGAAATCTTAATTTTTTTTCCCTTTTTCATTGCTAAATCCAAAAATGATGGTTCTTTTTGTGGGTTTGTTGGTATGACTACCCCTCACTCAATGTCTTGTTCCTGTAAGAGTCATAGGACATGGCGTGTAGGACAATATATAAAGAAACCTTCAGAGATGGTGACCAAGGTTTGAGATGATTATTAATAACTGTCATAGGTTACTCTTGGTAACACTCCTGAGAATTATCTGAGAACTGACAAGACTTATTTACCATAAAATGATATATCCTATTAGTGATGAAAAGCTTCAACTCTCTTACATGTGGTAAAGTCTTTACAATCCCAATAAAACAATGGACTCCAACAATGTCAATCTTTTATTTTTTATTTTTTTAAAGACTCTGCAAATTAAGATGACAGAAATGGTTATCGTGGATGGTAGCATGAATTGAAGAAAAAACCTTTGATAAAAGCAGTGGTGTCGAGTAACTAGTTAAATTTTATAAAAAATAAAACACAACATTCTTGAATGTGAATTTATCAAGTAAATCTGAACTGAAACATTATAAGAAAGACAGTATCTAAAAAAAATAAATACACTTTATAAATAAACTCCCTAGATGATTTGAATATAATGACCAGATTACTTTTGAAAAGAGAACAAGATCTAAAAGTAAATTTGCATTCTCTTACAGAAGAGTACCAAAGAGAAAAAAGTGACTCTGACAACAATGAAATAATAGAAAAATATGGGAAGTCCATCAACAATGCCGGTAACTAAAGTTAAGACCAGACAAATACCTCTACAACTGTCATACATTCTGAAGTAGCCATTTTATGTAAAATCAGAAGTCCTAAAGTAAATGTACTGCGAATGAAGAGAAATTTTGGGGGAAAAGTAAAGATAAACAATGTATGACTCGATATGGTATCAGATATAACAGAAAAAAATTGAAAAAAGATTGTGTCACCAAAAATCAACGAGACTTTGTGAAAAGCTGTAGGAGTTTTTGTTTTTAAATTAAAACTCCTGGGTGAAATAAAAATATATAGTTATTAAAAGGAAAAAAAAGGAAAATAGTCACTTATTAAAAAAAAAGAAAGTTAACTGAAATTTGTTAAAGGTTACCTTTTTTTTATTTTTTTTTAAGTAGTTGCCAAAACAACAGCCAAATGAAAAGAAAAAGCAATATTTACACTCAAGAGGTCAGTGCCATTTTCTACAATAGAGAATATAAATGCAGAATTAAAGATTTGCGAATATTGCTGTTATTTCACAAGTGACTAGTTCAGCCTGAGTGGCATTTATTCCGATTGTTAGGAAGACCAGCACTAAAATATGAATATGTGGAGATTTCTTTATGGGACTAAATAAGGCTCAAATGAGCCATATATTACCATTGCCAATGGTGGAAGTATTCACTAGGTGGAGGATCTCAAAAACTGACTTGTTGAATATCTATTAGAAGTTAAGAACAGACACCTGTTAACAATAAATACACATAGGGGATTGTACAACTATAGCCGCATACTATTTGATATGAAAGTCATACCAGCTAATTCCTCTTCTCCTGCCAAAAAAGGCAAATGGGATAAATGAATGTCAAAAATCTTTTGAAAAAATAGAAATACTAACATTGGAAAAGAAACTAATGCATTACAAACAAATTGAAAATGGTAGTTGCTCTTGTTGTTTCAGAATATGAGATTGGAAAACTTTTACAAATTTAAAGATGGTAATATGAATTTAGTATCACATGCTTTAAGAGCTCTTCTACTACCAGTTAGGAAAGAGAAGTGCTAATGAATAATATTTGCAGTGAAGAAATTTCATGAAATGATTTCCAGAGGGAATTTTTGATTAAAAACAAACCACAAACCCCCTACCCATAATTTTTGGATAAAACAAAATTGCATGCAGTAGACTGCAATGGTACACAACTACATTGCTGTATAAGACTTCACATTAGAATATTAGTTTTAAATAAAGTGGATGTATATGGTCTGTAAAGACTAATATACACAGCTATTGAAAGACCTAGTCATTGTTCAACTAAAATTGGAAGCAGAGATGAATAATACTTTTGCACTATATAAGAGTTTTTCTGATGATCTTTCAAAAAATCTAGGTGGAAACCGTTAAGGACAAAATATTGAAATTGGTGGTAAAAAAAAAGAAAAGCTTGCATTCTGTTTAAGAATAAAATAAAAATAGAGTATGTCACAATTCTATTAAGCTCCTTAAATCTTTGTTCATATGCAAGGATTCTAATATATGCAGATTGGATAGTGATATTAGCAACACTGTGGTCATCCATGAATGTCAAGAATGAAATTAATAATAAGTGTAAGTATACAGAGAAGGTAAGAGGTTGAAAATTTAAGAAACTGCTGCCCAACTTACTATGACAGCCAAGCCGCCATTAAGGGAAATGTAAACTATAGCCTAAAACTGTTAACCGTGGATGTCCAGGTTATATCTTGATTATGCTAGTCCAAGTGACATTACCTTTTATTTAATAGTTTTAGTCACATACACAAAATGGCTGGAAATATATCAATGTAAAAAAGTCATGACCACATTATCACTTCTTAAAATGTCATTCAGACATCACAAAATAATATTAACAAATAATGGCACACAGTTTACTTTTGAATAATTTGCAGACTTTTGTGACCAGGAAATCACACAACAAATCTGTCTTACCATCTTCAGTCAAATAGATATGTGGGAAAATAAGCAGGGTGACTATGTGAACAAAATGTCTTGGATTACAAGAAGAAATTTATTAGATTAGGGCTGGTGGAGTTGTGTGATAAAACTAAAACCATTTAATTTTCAGAAACATCTCTTCAAATTATTGAAAGATAAGTTGCTCCTGGTGGACATTTATAAGGTTGTTAGACTCTTGGTTTCATTGCAACTCTAACTATACAGGTTGCCTAAGATCTATAAGGTTAATATCTCAGTCTGATCAATCTTGTTAATGATTGAATCTGTCCTGCATACATTGGCCAAATGGCTAGTTGAGTATTTACAACCAGTCCTGGAAATGAATTCAAAATATTATAAACTCATTTACTAGTGTAAATTATATTTCAAAATTGTCTTTTCTCTTCCCAGGTTAAGTTCAGGTGTTTGACATCAGCAATTCATTTACTTGTATACCCCTTCAGGAAACTATAGATATATGTGCTAATGCTTTGTATCATAGTTTTCTATCTTTTTATGTTGTTTTTTCTAATCCATGAGTGATGTTATATTTACTTTTTGTCCTCTGAAATATCTCTTTATATCTGTTTGTATTGACCACTTTGCATAAGAGATTGGCAATATAAACCAAAGTATGGGATCATTTAAAATACATTGACAGTCATTGTGCCAAGTTTTATCATATAATGCTTCCTTTATTTTCATGTTAGTTTCATGAGATTTGTGTGATGAGTAATTTTCTTAAGGATTTTACCTCTGGAAACTTCACATCTGAAGGATGAAATTTACTGAGAATCATTGTGGATGCTTTAATTTTCTTAAAGCTGGAAGAAGCTTCTCAAATGTTATGGGGCACTGTAAGGATTGTGAGTATTTTGCAATCGTTTGGTGATAGACTGTGACCTATTCCTTTGGTCTTTCCATTGAATTTCTTCTCTTTCTCCTTTTATTCTCTACCTACCTCTATTTCTTTGTTACACCATTCATGTGGCACTCACTGTCAACTAGGTCACTCTTGTTTCTTTCAATTTTTGCCTGCTCTCCATGCTAATTGCTCTCTCAGTCTCAGTTGGTCACTCCTTGCCCCCCCCTGCTTATTTGGTGGTGTTCTCATTAACTACTCTACTCTCTTTTTCATAGATTGCTTAACTCTCCTCTTATATTTTCTCTTGTTCTCTGCTCTTCTTTCATTGACCCTTTCTCTCTTCATCATGTCTTTTTTATGCTTCTCTTTTTCTACTACTTCCTTTCCCCATGTTATATTTCTATTCTTTCTCACCTTTTGTTATTCATTTCTTATATCCACCTTTGCTTAATTCTTCCAACTGTTTACCTATCATCAAATGTTTCCACTTCATTGCTTCTCATCATTCATTGCAAGTGAACTGAATAATACAAGCAATGATTCAAAATGTCTTTCCTTTCTCTTGTGCTGTAGGGTTGAATAAGACCATCATGTCTCTCAACTAACCTTAGCCAAGTGGACTTTTACCAGTTTCTGTTAAAAACAGTGGAATCTTGTCTTTCATCTATGTCTTATTTTATTCTAGGCTTTAGAGAACTTCCAGCATCAACTAATTTTTATGATCTTCATTAAGCATAGCAATTAAAATTACATTCACAGAAAGATGCATTTTTGAAATAAAAGATACTTATCTTAAATGGAAGGATGTAAAATATTTTTCCAAAGATTTATATATTTTACTTAATATAGAAGTTCATTTGAAATGTTATTTTAATAGTTATATTCAAACTTTGGACAAGTGTTGCTTAAAAAGAAAAAAAGTCAATATTTAAAATATTTATTGAAAAAATGTATTTTTGGTATTTTCATAAAATGTAATGATTTTTTCCAACACTATGAATCAAATATTTAAAAGCAGCCTTGTAGAAATTATGGGTAAATATCTTTCAAAAGTTTCTCTTTTTTTTTTTTTTTTCAAAAGCTGCTTTTATTTAATGGAATGGTGCATAAAGGGATCCAAATGTTATTGCTCCAGTCTAAAAAGAAATAATAGCCTTTTAGTTTTGCCTCAGAGCTTTTAGAAAAACTGAATAGGTCTATCATTTTTTTTTTTTTTTTTTGGCTTTATATACTAATGAGAAAAATATTTTTTGGCTTTATATACTAATGAAAATTGATTCTATTTTTTTTCCTTGTAATTTTTCTTTTGTCTTATATACCTGTGACACTGATGAAAGAGGTTAGTGCTTAGGTAAATAGACTGGGTATATCTATTTGGAAGATTGGCACAATTCCATCTTCCTTGTCCCATTCTTCCATCTTGCCCATAATGGAAGCAGTCCTTCGCATTTGTAAAGGATGGAAGGTACCACATCGAAATTAACTTTTCGGTACTGCTACTATTTTGAGTACCTCCAATAGTTTGGTATGTTTAAGGTTTAAATGTATTTTCGTAAATGAAAAATCTTTCTTGAAGCTTTCATTTTAGCTTTAATTGAAAGCTAAAGGATTAAATTTACTATTTCCAGTAAGTGAAATGCTCTGTAGTGTATTTCAAACAAAAATTCTCTTGCTTGGAGTTGTTTTTTTTATTTCTGAATTTTTCTTCATTAAAAAATCTTTCCAAAATATACTTTTCGAAAACTTTATTTGAGGAATATTAACTGATTTAAAATAAATATTATTTACTTGAAAAAAAAATTTTTTTTTAATTTTAAAATATATGGGCATTATGATTTGTATTAAGATTTTCAATTTTCACTTAGTAAATATAGTCTTCACTTAATGAGTTCAATGCTTGGAAGAATTAAAACATTTTTGAAGCTTTATAAATTATTATAATAAAAAAAAAAAAATGAAAACAATACTTATAAAAATTCATAATTTATTGAAAATTTTAATTTTTCTTCAGACTATAATGTCCTTAATATATATTATATATAAAAGCTTATCTAATTAAATAGTTTATGCAGGTTTATTTTATGATTTAGAGCTGATTTTAGGGAATTTGATAGTACTTTGAAAAATAAAAATTGATGATTTGCATTCTCCAAGGAGTCCTGCATTTAACTAATAAAACATATGGAAAGGGGAATTTTAATTTCCAGAAATTTTATGAAATTAAGTGGAGTGTGGGTAACAGATGTAAAAAAAAAAAAACAAAAAGATTTACCAAGGTTTTCTAAAAATAATTTCAAAAATAAAATCATTTCTTTGTGAATAAGTCCTGGAAGTGTCATTAAAATCCAAAAATTATTTAATTTCTCAAGAATTTCCTAATTTTTTATTTTACTGGAAAAGGTGCAAAAATGTCCTGTTACACCGTTGGCACATAAAAAAATAGATTTTTAACCCAAATTTTTAATGTGTTAGAAAGGGGTAAAAAGTTTTTAAAAAAAATCCTTTGGTCTTTCCTCTTAATAAAAACAAACATTTTGATGATAAAACTTTGTTTATATTAAGTTTAAGACCTTTTTCGTCATGCTATGCTATTTTTTTTTTTTTTTTTTCAGCAAAGAAGTGGAAGTACCTAATTTTGAGTATGTATACATATTTTATGGATTATCTGACTTTATTTGAAATAGAAGGAATTATGCTAACATGTAGCAATTAAAAGATAAAAAATAGTTAGGTTTTAATTTCCTGCTTTTATTTATTTTCATATCTTTTTTCCCCCCCTTTATCAGCTTGCTTTTAGATTCAATGATCTTGAAAAATCTAATGCTGTCAACATTAATTGGTATGAAGATAACAAATTATTAAATCAATAATTTGAATTTCTGGGATTAAGAATTATCATTATTTACATATAGACTACAGGGGGTCCTCAACTTACATTGGATATCCATTCCTATGGCAAGAGCTAACCTGATTTTCAACATAGGTCAGAACTCACCTACATAAGCACCCACAAGTTTGCCTTACACTTGGGAGCCATAATGAAGGGTAAAATATTAAAAAAAAAAAAAAAATAAATGGCACAAACAAGAGATAACAAATGTAGCACAATTCAATATGGCATACAGCTGGTCAAGAAACCACAGCATTTTCCTCATATTACATGTGATAATGTATTATATTAATCTTCTGTAATGTCTTCATTTTTAATATCACAGTGTTTAAACCATTGTGCTTTGTGTTCCTTCTCACGTGTCCATCAATTTGGGTAACTTTCAAAGAATTTTTAACTGAGCCCTTTATTAAATAAATGGTTCAGTTAGAAATTCCTTGAATTTTACTCAAATTGATACACCTGAAGAATGTCAAAGCCCAAAAACATTGTGATAGTAACAACTAAGATGAAGACATTAGTCCAAATGTAAATAATCTCTCTTTAGGATATTAACTTTTTTTTCTCTTGCATTCATTAAATGCCTTTTTTTTTTTTTATTGCTTCATTTTCTACTTATGGCATGTAACTCAAGAAAATTTTAAAAAAATTATTGTCATTCAATGAAATACTGTAGATACACACATGCATTTTGCTTTTTACCATGCTTGTTAACCCTGTAAAGCATAAAATAAAGATCAGCTGGAAAATCTTATCCTGTACAAAAAAAGATTTTTATTTTAATATTTTTTTGTTAATTTAAAAAAAAAATTGGGTAGTGATTCTTGTAAATATTAGCATGAGTTAAACTTGTAATATAACTTTATCCAACTTTTTAATATATTTTTATTAGTTTTATTTGGTATGTACAATAGTTTTGATCATTGTTTATTAAAATTAATTTCTAGTATCCTTTACATAAACAAAATGTATTTGACTTTCTATGATCTTACGCTAATCGTCCAGAAGTTTGTGAATTTTATTTTGATGAAACAAAACTAGTTTTGATGTAGTAAAGATGTCAATGAAAATTTGAGGGTTTTTTATTTTTAAGCATTTGGCCAAACAAGGAATGCTGCATTAATTAAGACATGGGATAAGCCGACAGAATTGAATGTGGTAAATATGCAGCATGAGGGAGAATTTTCTATCACAACACCATTTAAAGTTATTTTGGTCAACAGAGCAACATATGGATGAGCATTTTATTTTGCAGCAGCATGATTGTCTAGTAAATGACGCCCCCTCCAACTTTTTTTTTTTTTAGTAGGATTCAGAACAACTTACATATCCCACTAAATATAAAGTATAACTTTTTTCACAAGATGCTTGGTTTTGTTGTTAATGATGCAGGCTGTCCTGGATCCACTAATGATTTTTGTGTATTTGATTATCATAGTGAACACAAATTTCATCTCCATCTTGTACAAAAAAGATATTTATTTTATGTATGGCAAGAAGTGAAATTTAAGTAGTGAGATGTTGACTAATGACTCTGATAATTTATATGGGACCCCTTTTCTTGCTTCTAAATCATTCCCATACTTTGCAAACATTTTGACCGACTATATCACTTGTGGTCTACTGCTGTGTGATTTGGTGTCAAATTCACTTTTCTTGAGCTTTGCAAGCTGTTCCTGACACTGGTCATCTTCATTTTTACTGCCCAATTTAGAAAACTACAATATGCAGTGTTGAGCATGCATCTTGTTTACTGCCATTTTTTTTTCTCTCAACACAAGACACATTAATACTGAATACATAACATTAAAAACTGGTTATCAACTGACTTCAGTCTATAGTACTGAAAAAAGAGGAAACTAGGAACTTTTACACACATCTAATAGAAAAAATTTAATTCTTAATTTTTATGGAGGATTGCCTAAATGATCAATAAAAATATTTGATTAAGTAAAACTTTCCCATAATCCAATACTGTATAAAATTAATATTTTAATTTTTGCCATTTTATAGAATTGTTTTTGAGAACCTTTTTTCTGCAGTGGTAGTTTTAAATTGAAAGAAAACATAAAAAGCAATCTTTTCTCATCAAAAGGTTATATTACAGATTTCTTTTTTCAAGATGTATTTCTATGCTATTTTTCACCTCCTTATAATTGGCAAGTAGGCATTTTCCAAAGAATTAAAGAACTTATTTTAAACTGATTTTTTGTTATTATTTCAGTGCCAGTGGATACTTTGTATTTGAAATAGATGTTTTCAAGATTTCTTTAATGTACAAGCCAATGGCTGATGGATGTAGTACACACTGTTTAATAAATAAAAAAATATCAATTGTAATAATGTTTGAAGTAACAAGTGGGCATCTAAAATAAAAATAAACATTTGTTAAACTTGGAATACAGCTTTTAGAGATGTCAGATTATTTTGTTTTTAATTCTTAAATTGGTCAGTATTTATTTTTTGTTTTGTGAACACCAAAATAAACTATTAATTTGAATATTATTAAATATGCTTAACTCTTCTCTTGGGTTTGTGTGTTCAATCATTTGCTTGTAAAAGTAGGTTTATTTTTATACTTCTAGTGGAAGATTGAGTAGCAGCTGTTTGTTACTAGTATTTTTTGCTGGGTGCCAGATTGATAAAAGAAAGAATGTGGGATTGGCTGATATATTAGCATTAGCCTGCTGTATATGCAAATCACTTCTTCAAATAAAACCCCAGACATCATGTCATAGTTAAATGTAAGTTATGTTTCTAAAACCCTCTATGAAACAAACAATTATGGTTTAATGAACTATTTTTAGGGTTCATCAGCCTATAAAAGGCCTTTCCTACAATATTTTGGTTGTCAACCAGCAAAAAGCCATGTCAAAGTACTTGCTCAACAACATGCTCACCTTTTCATCTGACTCATTTCTTTGTCAAACCCAGACTGTTCACAAAGTGCTGTGTGACATGCATCTTTTACAAATGACACAATTCCCCATGTCAGTCACCTGCTGAAATCATGCCAGATTATCAAAACTTTTATCACATGCGTCTCAGAAAACTGCACAGTAAGATTTCTTCACCACCTTGAAATGCTGGAATTCTTTTTTTTCCTCTTTGAAAACTGTTGATGTATAAAAAATGTATTTTGTAAAGAATCAATGTCATTCTTATTCCTAAAAAAAAAAAAAAATCAATATAAAATTTTCATTAACATTCCCATGTGCTGCTTATACTTAATTATTTTAAAAAAAGAATGGACTTTCAACTTTGCAAATATTTGGTATATTGTATAGTTGATATTCACAAAATTCTTTCAATCTGAAGAAGTTCACTCAACTCACATTAGATATGTTTCAATCAGTTAACCAAATAGATAAAATAAATACATTTCTACTTACAGGAATGAAAGTCTTGAATATTACTGCATAAAACTTTAACAGTCTCAAAATGTTTTATATAAGTTTATAGATGAATATCTTTGACAACAAATGGTGACCCCTTTTATAAATGATGTTTATAAAAGCTTACATGTCCACAAAATTTGTTTTTAATAAAGTATTTTGACTAATGGTTGGATATAATTGAATAAAACTTGCAGGTTTTTCTGCTCAATCTTTAAATGTGTTACTTTCTGTCCTTATTTTTCTCTGGAATTGATGTCAATACATAGTGTAAAGTAAATCTTATGCTTAAACTATAATTTGTTCTTTGAAGGCTACAATATATTTGTATGCTTTTTCCTTTATTCTGTTTTGCCTTCCATAAAACTAACAACACCTTTTTCTATGTACATTCTATCATGGACGTGTGAGACAGGCAAAAGTGTAATTAGGATTATAAAAAACATGCCTTTCAAATTTCTAATTGACTTTAAATTAATCTGCATATGCTTATTTGTATGTTTGTATATACATGCACAAAAGTTTATTATAAAAATATAAAACTACATTGTTTTTCGGTAAATTGCAAAGAGGTAAAAGGCTAATAGTTGGAAGGGTCGGATGGTTTATCGGATTTCTTTAAACCCGGAACAACATATGAGGATTCCCAACAAACAAGAGGAAGCAAGGCATTTATCATACAGTTTAGAGAGAACTGGAGCCAGTTTGAGAGGACGCTTCTTAAGGACTATTACAGGGACATTATCAGGTTATCTAATATTTGTCATGTTTTGAATTTTTGATTAAGTTGCTATAATACAGTTATTCAAAGTTCCATCCATATCTTGTTTAATCATAGTATCTATTGGACCTTCTTTAGGTGTTGTCGTGTCTGGTAATTTTAGACAATGCTTAATGCAAACCTTTTTGTCTTGTCAGGTATATTGCCATCTTTTGCTTTTTGTCATGACTATTTCAGAACCATGTCTTCTGGATATATATATCAGATCCCAATTTAGGGGTATGTTGTTTGCATATAGAATGTCAACATATCCATTATGTTGGTTGTTAATATAACTGGTATATTTTCTCAGGGATGGGTGGGATTCCAGTTTATTTTGAAATTCTAGACTTTGTCAAATAAAGCAAAAGAAAGCAGCAAACAGACTGTGTTTACACAATCCATTTAGCAAACTGAGTATATAAATGAATGCCCTATGGAAAGCTTAGGTTGATACCATTTACTGAGTATCATAATGAATAAAAAAATGGGTCTTATTTCCAGGAAGTTTGCACTCTCGAGCAGTGAGGAGTATATTTGCTCAGTGGACTCTTGACAAAGGACATTGAATATGACTAAAAGCAAGAGGTGAAAACTGCTTACACCTCTGGATAAAATAAGATTCCTTTCAGCAAAACATCTTTATTTGCATAACATAATAGTTTTTAAATTGTAGTTAAAAATAGCTATTAAAAGTTCAAGGATTGGCTTTGGCTTTTGAGTAGCTCTTTTATATTAAGTCTTGTTCAACATCTCTACTGTTGAGATATATATATATATATATATATATATATATATATGCACAGTGGAGTAGTGGATAGCAGCTCAGATTCAGGAATCAGTCAAGTTCAAATTCCTGTTGAATCCATTACATTCACTTGCATGATAATACCGTTGGGAAAGGTATTAATCCTCTTCTCTCTCCATAGTGCACAAGGTCTCTGTATTTCGCCCTTCAAAAAGTGTGGTTGGTTCTGCACAAAGCCTTCACCACTATAATCAAATCATACGTGGGGGTGCCTGGCTGTCAGTTCCTAGGAACTGAGCTGCTTAACCCTCATACATTGAATACAATGGGGGGGGGGTCCACTAATATATATATATATATATATAGATATATAGATATATATAATATCTTTGAAAAAATTCAAAATTTGTACATTAACATCTTGAGCAATGTAAAAGAACAAACCAGAAAGTTGTCATTGGTTGACAACTAGTTCATTGTATAAAAGTTAGCCTTAGGTTACAAAGTTGAATTAATTAGCTATACTTAGAAAGTATATAAAATGTATGAAAAAGGGGAGAAAAGGGTAATTTCTTGGAAAATGGTACCTTAAAAAGTGTGTATGCACACACATACTACCATTATTACTAAAATTACAGTTACAATTTCTGGAATTCATGAGAAAAAAGGTTGAAAAATTAAACACTTTTCTGTTATCTTCTCTAATCTGGATTCCCACAAAGCATCTGAACCTGATAATGTCCCAGTAATAGTCCTTAAGAAGTGTCCTCTCAAACTGATTCCTGTTCTCTCTAAACTGTATGATAAATGCCTTGCTTCCTCTTGTTTGTTGGGAATCCTCATATGTTGTTCCGGTTTTAAAGAAATCCAATAAACTATCCAACTATTGGCCTATTAGCCTTTTACCTCTTTTTAGTAAATTACTAGAGTCCCTAATCATTGCTGAATTAGTTAAGCATCTCATATTGTAGAACCTTCTTTCAGACAAACAATATGGCTTTTGTTTCTCTCGGTTAGCTGCTGATGTATTAACAATTATTGCAGAAAGAGTCTATCAAGCTTTAGATAAGAATGGTGAAGCTTGAGCTGTTGTTTTGGACATCTTAAAAGCATTCGACAGGGTTTGGCATAGTGTCTCTGGACAAATTTTTGAACTGATCCAGTCTTTCTTATCAAATTGTGAAATGTAAGTTATCCTGAATCTCTTCTAGATACTTTTGTACTAATGAAGCTGTCTCCCAGGGCTCTATCCTACTTTCTTTTAAATTTTCATTAACAACCTTCCTGATGGTATCAGCCCTCAACTTGGTATCAATTTACTCCTGTCTCTATAGGAAATCTGATCAGTTCAGTATGGTCTAATTAGCAGCTGATGTCAAAAACAACCTACAGTATGTTAACTGGTGCAAGACCAAAGACCAAACTGAATCCAACGGCTAAGAAAGTTTGTTTACTGTGTCATGCTAGACCATTTTTCTTTCCAGGATCTATCTTGCATATCCATAAGTCTCCCATTTGTTCATGCTTTGAATATTGCTGCCACATATGGTTTGAACTTATATAGCTCTTGCTAAAATCCAAAAGAGAATCGGCAATATTATTGGTTCCGATCTGGTGTCTTGGCTTCAGTCACTTTACCACTGCTGTAAAGTTGCCTGTCTGTGCCTTTTCTATAAATACTTTCATAATAATTGTTTGGATGAGCTTTTTGCTATGGTACCTAAACTTTATGAATTTAAATGCAGTACTAGATTAGCAACAAGGTCTCATCAATTTACAGTTGAGTTGGCTAGATGTAACTGTTAGTTCTATGCTAAGTTTTTTTTTTTCCTCTCTCATTTCTCGCTTGTGAAACTCTCTTCCAGGTGTATGCTTTCCAGTTAACTTTGATGTACAAAAATTTAAATGCAATGTCAATCATTATCTATTAGTTTCCTGATTACTTTTTATTGTTCTCACTCTTTATTAATGATTCTGTTTTCTTATTCTTTCACACCCTGTAACCCCTTGTATCTTTGTGGCTTTAGTGCCTTTCTTGGGGTAAATCTGATTTTAAAAACAGGACATATTTGTAGCAGAATGGAGGGTTAGAGGGAAACACCAAATAATCTATTTGATGAGTTTATGTGGAACAAGAGGGATGGTAGACTCAAATGAAAGACAAGTTGTGGAGATTTGATTTCCTGCATCTTGAAGGAACACTGAATATAAAAAGAAGACCAGTAAAACTGTAAATGATGACATGTCTATTAAGGATGTATAGTATGCAATCCTTACTCACAGAAATGCTGTCTCAGATTATGTGAACAATCTGGAGACCATCAAATTTAAGAGAGACTACCGAATATGTTTGCAGACAATTTCATCAATAACATAGGATTTAAAATGGACATGTACAAATTGGTTCAAATTTTTAATTAGTACAAATGAATAAAGGTGAATATATTGAGTATTTCTATAATCAACTAAAAGAATACCAAATTATTGGAATGTGTGTGTGTGTGTGTTTGCAAAAAAAATGGTTTCAAAATGAGGTTCAAGGCTTTTTACTGGGACTCTACATCCATTTGTTGCCTAGTATGTGAAGGCAAGGGAGATCACTCATTTAATGATTTCAGAATGTAACATCCATAAAACAGTTGCTGTAAATTTGTTTCAAAAGCATTTGATAGAATTCTTGAAAGATAATATCTTTTTCCACCACAAAATAAGTTTGTTTTTATAGTTTAAGAACTGTAAAAACTTTTTGAATCTTTTTCATCACTAAAATGATTTGGGAATAGAGGCAGAATGAAATATTTATAAACCATGGAAAGGAGCCTTGTGATTGTGTTGAAGGTTCAATTAAGACTTTGGTTTCAAAAGCCAATCAACAATGACCTTAAGATAGGACAGTTATAGATGTTTGCAAATGAGAATATTGAAAAGATAAAATGCCATTGTTTCAACTAAGAAAAAGCATAATGAGGAAAGCCAACTTCTCCAAGAAAGACAATGACTGTTGATAATGCAGAGAAATTAAGTTATTTAAAGCCAATTTCATTGACTTTATCAGATGATTCATATATTTAGAAAGTAACTGAAGTCCTACCCAAGAAGTAAATACGTGATTTTGTAACTTGCATATGATGGCCATTGGTGAGTGGTGTATGTGACGCAGAAGACATCAGCAAATAGAGAAGTAAAAGTCACATTCCTACATCCTTGTCAACGAGATGAATAAATCCTACTATATTCGGATATTTTAATAAAACTCAAGGTATCTGCTAGTGATGGATGAACTTGTAGCATTTGCAAAGAAGATACATTGAAAGTATCCAAAACCGTAGATCTGAAGCAGAGAATGTTACTTGTATTCATCAATTATATATATAAAAAATGAGAGTAGATGTGGTGATAATGAAGAGTGAAAGCAGTAATGAAAGAGTAGAAGTAGTAAAGGCATTAGGGAAGATCGGATAGAATTGCATACGAGATGTTAAAGGAAGGAAGAGAGGTAGCTTTAAAATGGTTTATGCGAATTATAAATGTCGGTATTGAGTGAAGGGAGAGATACCAAGAGATTAGCAGAACATCATTATAGTGCCACTTTATAAAAGAAAGGGAGATAAACCAAAATGACACATTAAAAACTGATCATCCTTAAAATATATAATTTCTGAAGCAGCATCTTGAAACCAGGTTAACAGGTGGAGTTGTGGAAGAAATAAATCTGCAGATTGTGTTGAGTGAATTTTAAGTTTATTATACATTTCTGTCTCATACTGAGTGACCTTTATTGAATAGTTAATTTGATTAAAAAGAAAATGTATTTTTTTTTTTTCCAGAAATCATTAGGTACTGTCATTACAGAGGATGTAAATAAAAAAGACCAACAAAAACTAGTATTACTTACATTATTTTCAGACTAAATAACTCCTCATCCCAGAAATTCAGGCAGACAAAAAAGCTAGCATATTGGATAAAATCTACACCATATTAGATCTCAATCAAAAAGTGAATTCAATAACTTAATGATCATGGTATTGACATACAAATTTTGAATTTTTTCAGAGAAGTTATATTTTGTTTATTAAACGTCAACTTTTTAATTTCCTTTATTTTTATTTTTCACTGTAGACATTGAACAGAAAAGATTTTAAATGGCTACCAAGAGCTTTAAAACAAGAGCAAAACCAAACTTCTAGCTTTAATATTTTTTTGTCATGTTATGCAAAAAAAAAAAAAAATTAAATTTGTGAGATTGTATCTCAGTAGCCAAAGGTCAGACAGCTCTTATATTTTTGGAATTTCAGTTTGTTATGCATATCTGCTATTGTGGCAAGTTGAACCAATTTGAAAAGGATCAGTGTTCTTGGTTGCTGAATTGATATGCAATGACCCTCACATGTCATCCAGCTGAGGCCATTCCTACAACTGTAAGATGATGAAACCAGTTGATATATAGCCATGTTGAAAATTTTCACAGGGGCTATATATCCAAAAAGAAAAAAGATGTTCAATGTAGATTTTTATTTTGTGTGTATGTCAAATGTGAAAGAAAATATTTAAAATTAAGCAAGCACCTACTCTCAATGAAATTGTTTTAAGTTACTTTTTGGTAATGTTCATAACGAACTTTCAGTATGTTCATGGCTGAATATATATATATATATATATTTTCAAGTAAAATCTTCAAGGATTTTTCTTTTATGTAAGTGTAAAACATTTTCTCTTTTTGAAAATGTAAATATGTTTAATGATATTTGAAAGTTGGAGTGTAACTGACAATGTGCAGCATTTCATCATTTTAAACATGCTTAAGCACAACCAGACTAGATCTTGTCTGGAAGCAAAACCAGTAACTGAGTTGCAATCAGTTCTTGGCTTTTCAAGAAAACATGCAGAACATCTGCAACAAAGATATAATCAACAAGTACTTCTGAATTTTCATTTACAGGAAAAGTTTCCTAAAAATGAGATATAAGAGTGTCAAGCTGATGCTGAGAAACAGAATCATTTAACTTGGTCATCAAGCACAGTGGTCCTGCAAAGTCTATTATAGATATACAACAATCAGTGGTTTGGAAGCACTAAAAGAAAATTTAGATATCTGATGGCTCTCTTAGGTATAAAGATCAACACTCTTTGCAACTACTTGATGATAGGAAAATCAGTTGATTCTTCACCTTTAAGACAAAGAAAAGAAAAGGCACTTGGTGATTCTGAGTATTTAAACAACTCTAGCAGTTGTGATAAAGAACCACCACCTCAGGTGACCTTTGGTTATGAGTGCCAAGGCCAATGGTTGCAGTATATTATGTTTCCAATTTTTTTATTGGCCAAGTCATTGATATTGCATCACTGTTCAGTGCTGTGAGAAAGTTTTTAGATGAGACTTTAATATAATGCCAGTTCCACTTGATGGCTGGATATGGAGTGTTCCAAAAATTTGAGCCATATTGGAGGCTTGTCAGGAAATTTAGTTGGCAAATCACCATTAGGAGAGAACGTGCAAGAGAACCATTCACAATTTCCAGAAAGTCTTTTCTTTTACTTTAAAGCAAAAGAAGTTTAAAGCACTATTATAAAGTTTTTTTGTTTGTTTTTTGTTTGTGAAAAAAATTTGAGTTTTGTAATCTTTACTGTTCAGTTTTTGATGAATTGAAAATTACATAATTTTACCAAATTCTCCAAAATAAGATACATATATTAAAAAAGGATTGGTGTTATGGTGAAAAGAACTGTCTTGTTGAATTCTTCATTCCAAAATTAGTAAAGATACAAAGTTTCAGACATGTACCTCCAATGGATACTTTTTTTTCTTCTTTTTATGGCAATTTCAGTGTGGTATAAATTTTGACCTGTTTTGCCCTGTCAAATTGCATTTCTGGCTGTGTAAATATAGGCTTTTTTTTTTTTTTTTTTTTTTTAATTGGGGTACTACTGGAAAAAATAGCTTTACATCTGTTGTACTATGAACTAAAGGAAGAAGTTGTAAGGTACTAACTGCTGAAATGAAACTTATATGATCAAATTTACCCTTCTGTGTCATATTTTTGAGAACAAAATTTTCCCAATGTATAGGGTTGTCTGATTTAAGAATTATTGATTCCGTTAGTATTATCTTCCTTTTATTTCAAGACTACCTATATGACATTACATTTATAATGATTTTTAACTTTTTTTTAAGTCTGCATCTTCAGTTATACACTGTTAAAATTAGTTTTTTGTCCAATAGCACATGAATTTTTATGAACATTAAATGATCATAACTTTGTTGCTAATTGAGC
Organism: Acanthosepion esculentum; assembly: GCA_964036315.1. Classification (NCBI taxonomy): domain Eukaryota; kingdom Metazoa; phylum Mollusca; class Cephalopoda; order Sepiida; family Sepiidae; genus Acanthosepion; species Acanthosepion esculentum. Next base: position 66,451,975 of record OZ038480.1, on the reverse strand, counting down.
TACCAAGATGATTTTTTTAATTGTTTATCAAGATCTCTGTCTCTATTTTTATGAAAGTTCAGTTTGGGCAGGTATGTGTATGTAATGTGCATGACTTGGGGCAAGTCTGAACAAAATTCAATTTAACACTATTTGACTGTAGAATTTGGGGGGGGGCAGAAAGATTGGTCCCTCTGTTTCTAAGGTGGTAGCTCCTCTAGATTTTTCATGGGTAGCAGTAGTAATTGTATACTAGGAATATGTGAATTTTGGACAGACATCAACATGTGAAAACTGATATAAGAACAAGAATACAGGTAATTGATAAGTAGGATAAGACAAACTCTCATTGTGAATGGGTGTTACTAAACTTGTCTCTAAAACACATGCTGGCTTTCAGTTACTCAATTACGATCTACACTTCCTAAATTTTGAGAATGTATGGAATATAATGAAAACCTTAGTAAATTTACTGCACTCACACCCAACATCTCATAACTCAAGGTTAGCTAGAGCTATTTCCTCTAGTTACTAATGGGACCCCCAAACATGCTTTGACTGTATTAGTTTTTGAATGTTCCCAAATTTTAAGTGGGTTTGCTTTACTATATTAGTATAATACTAAACTGGACCCTTACTTTGTGCCACTTAAGTAAATCAAATCCTCTTGTTTAACCATATAAAAGTAGATATTCTCTGGAGAGTCTGTTCCATGAAGTAGCAGTTCTTGGGAACACACTGTCCAAATGGAACTTCCTTTTTACTAACAGAACATGAAGGTAATGGAATAATTCATTCCAGTGTACAAGGTATTGTAAATTTTAGCATATATGAGATTAGTTAGAGATAATAATGGCCAATCTCCAAACATTATTTGATCTGGCTTGGACCAGAGCAACATGAGGGCATGAAGAGTGATTATTGACCTTGTTGGATAAGTATTTTGAGAGCATTGCATCTAAATGTAAGAGCCTTTTCATTCTACACATCTCTCTCTCTGCATTTGCAATAATGTTGGGCTATCTTCATAACTGTAGTAGCTTTTGACTTTTTTTTCCTAATATTTTATCTTTTTGTTTTTGCTTTTCTCACTGGAGGATTAGCAAGCTATCCTAGTATTGCTTCAGATAAAATGGCTTTGTTATCACTGTTCTTGATAAACTATTGTTTCATATTTGCATGGATTTTTTTCCTCTAGCCAATATTAACAATGTTAAAGTAAATAAAAGTTCAAAAGAACTTAAAACCCTAGTATTTATTATTATAGATTCTGCAATAAGAAATATTGTGGTTTTATTCTACAATCTTAGGTGAAAACAGAATGTGCTTTGCAGGACACTGCTGGCAAGCAAAACAAGAACTTGTGAGTGATCTACTGCTCTAAACACTTAGCCATGGTGTAAGACAGGCTGGTCGGCCAGCAACCACCTACATTGACCAGCTTTTGGCTATGACACAGAATGCCACCCTAATGACCTTCCAACCTTGATGCAAGACCATGATGTTTGATGTCATATTTATGAATGTCCAAGCCAATTCAAGTGAATAAAAAATTGTGTATAATCATGTGACTAAAGAGTTTGTTAGTGTCTTTGAAAGATAAGCAGAACTTCCAAACTTCTTGTCGCATTAAGCCTAGTTAGCCAAGCAAAATATATAATTAAAAAGAAAAAAAAGTAGGTTATTGGCATAATCTTTGTACAATTTAATAAGAAAGAATGGAGAAAATTCTGATATAAAAAATTGTGACTTTTTTAAAAAGTCACTTGTTTTCTTTTACTCATAAGAAACACTGGCTTAGGGATAAAGTACTAAGATTTTATTGTTTAAACATATGCACACATTTCATGCTTTCACTTTTGGATCTAATGAAGCCTTAAATGGAGAAATGCATTATCAGATATATTTCTAAACAAATCTACTTTCATGAATGTTTCCAATTGTCAAAAATTTAAAGAATGAGATTTGTTTAAAAAGTTGTTGCAACTCTGCCTATTATGCAAGTGAGTATTTTCACTAAAATTGATACAAACCAAGTGAAGTTGGGAAAATGTTAAGAATGTATTTATATTAGCAATAGATCATGTGAGTTTTAGCTTAATTCTTGGTAGTATCTACCAATCAGTCTTTAGTATGAATACTTATACACTTGAGTTTTATTTCAACAATGTTGCACAAGTCAGGAAGAGTAGACTATAGACATATTAAAATACTCAAAGTCTAGATCCTCAAGTCATTCTTTCATGAATACTCTCAAAGTTGTCAGTTTTCATTTATTTGATTTTTACTGGCTCACCAACTACTTTAAATTTGATTATTTAGTGCTTTTACTGGGTGTGATAATTGATAAAAGACACAGACTTCAGCTCACCTGAACTCTAATCTTGAGCAGCCACTAAATTCCTGTCTTTTTGCTTGTGTTCTAGCATGCAAACAAAAGCTAAATGTTTTTGGATTCGTGAAAATATGATCGATTATTATCAATAATTTTCTGCACCTTTTGTACAAATTTGAGCATTCTGATTGTATTAGGATCCTTAACAGGCATTTTACGCTTGGCTACTGTTGAAGAATCTTTCAGCTCTTTGCAAACTTTGATAACAAACGACTGTACAACTTTCATTAAATGAGCAATCTCTAAATCACTATGCTTTACTTTTAAGACAATGATTATGACATGCCTTTTCATTTGCTGAGTTAGCTTGATGTTTGTCATCATTTACCTGAAAAGAAATGATAATCAGAACAAGTTAGAAAAAAGTTAAAGGTATTAAAAGATCTGTCCTCAAAGAACTGAGTAACCTTGTATGATCTAATAGAGGAACTGTATCAATGCACAAAGTCTTATATATCTGGCGAAACCTTTAAAATTGAATTATTTCAAACCTTGTTAGGAAAATAACAAAATGAGAACCTTTTCCTAGACATCATGTGTACAAGCAGAAATCATCTAAACTTTCTGTACGACATCCCAAACAGATCTATAAAAAAAAAAAAAAATAGAACAGCACTCTTCATCTAGAGGGGCCAGTGTACTGATAACAATATTGATCTTGGACCCCCCCTCCCCAGCACCACACAAAAAAAAAAAAATCACATTATTTACCAAGTATTCCAAAATGGTAAAGATGTTATGAAATTGGAATGAGAGTAGTGATGATGCATACCCTGAATTCATAAAAATGCCTACTATCATAAATGGCCTTGAGGTTATTTCATCCTTGTCAGATAAGGAAAGGGTCTTTGCAATGAACTTTGTATCTAACTCCATGTTAGATGGTAACCTAACCTCCCCAAACTCATGGAGCACTAACTTTGATATCTCTGGAAACTTCCTGTGTCGTGACAGACTCCTCAAAAGCCTTACTCTAAAAAGCCTACCAGTCTGATTAAAATCCCAGTGGTTGTTCGTAAGAACATTAGCCCAGAGTTTCCTTGCAAAACTGTTTATAACCACTACCTGAAGGAGAAATGCTTCCCAAGTCTATAGGTGTCTGCTGTATGTTCTGTTTTCAAGAATGTGGGTAAGTGCTCATCTCCGTTGCATTAACCTCCTTAGTGTCATTAACAAACATTTTGAATCCATGACCAACAGGAACAACTTCCTGGGTGATAAACAGTATGGCTTTCACTCTTCTGGGCCTACTGCTGATGTTCTCACTATTATTAATTACAGAATCAGTGAGGTACTTGACAATAAATTCATCACAAGGATGGTCACCTTATCTAAGGCCTATGACAAGGTATGGTATAGTGGGGTTGCTACACGAATACTTCAGTTATAGGATCTCCAGAAGAGTTTTCACAATTATCAAGTCCTTTCTAACAGGTACATTCATGAAGGTCATAGTTAATAACCAATCTTCTGAAGCCCATGAAATTAATGTAGCTATTCTCAATGGTTTTCTTCTCTATACTATGCTTTTTTCTGCTTTATATTCATGATCTGCCTAAGAACATGATCAAATCCTAAGTAAATACCTATGCAGATGAAACAAAAGTGTATAGATGCAACTCCAAAAATCTAGATGACCAGAGCCTGTCAGTTGATCCCTACTCTGGCCTTAGATCTAACACCTCAATGGGGTAGGACTGTATTGTAACATTCAATACCTTCAAAACCAAACTAGTAACGTTCCATCATCACTGAGAAAACCCTGAACTTTCACCTATCATGAATGGTTGTTCTCTTATGTACACTTCTTGTCTTGAATACTGTGAATGTTTATTAGTATTTGAAATGCCCAATGTCTGCAAATGTTCTGAAAATATTATTACGGTTCAGTTTAGAATCAGCTAGATTCTAGCTGTCCAATAGAAATTGTCAGCCTTACATATGTTGTATACTTAGACAGTATTGGAAATGAGTGTTACAAATCCAAATTCCAAGAACCTGATCTCTATTTGACTGGAATCCCACTGGAGAATGTTTCAACTGGAGCTAAGAGACTTTGATAAATCAGAACACAGTGACATGTGTTAATCCAAGGTTTGACTGGACAAAATATCACAACTGCCATTGATGTCCAGCTACCCATAACCTAATAACTAGTGTTGGCGGGTGAAAGGGATACAATAATTCTTTAGTTGAGTGTGTGCGGTGCATGTGTGTTGTGGTGGTGGGGGTTCAATTCAGTCAGCATTCAAAATCATTAATTTCAATAAAACTTTATAGTTCATTCATGAAAAGAAACTGTACATTCATCTGTAATTTTTAATTCTGTTCCAGAACACTTAAGTACTTTTTGCAATTGTTTTTAACTGATATATTTAGTATATTGTGATTCTTAATAAAATATTGGTCATGTTATTTTTACAAATATCACCCATTACTTTGCTAGCTGCAACTTTTTGATTTTTAAATTTCTTTGAATTTTCCCCTTTCAACAATGAATTTAAAACTTCTGACATCTTTTTGACAATTGTTTTTGGATTTTCTTGACTTTGTGAATATAACCCTGGTATAAATAGCAACTTTTTGTTGATTAAAGTCTCAAAATTAAAATAATGCATTTACAGCGAACCCCCAATCCAATTAAATATTTTATTTTGAACTAATCACTCTTTATATATGGTATTCACATAAGTGACAGTCATTGTTAGAATCTGGAACTGTAAACATTGGTATTTTGTGATGAGCAGAGATGATTTCTTGCCAAATATTTCTTAGAGTAACATCATTCAACTTTTGCAAAAGGATGTAAAATTTCCAAAAAATAAAATGATCTTCTATTGTGACATTTAATTTCCTTTCTCTTATTTGTTCCAGGGTTTTGTATATCTGTCACATTCATATGCTTTGAAGATCATTTTATTTTCTGGGAAATCTTTAAGTTTATTTGTAATTTGCATCTGAAATTTAAAATGGACTTGTTTTGAATTGTGTGTCAAATACTATTAAAAATGACAGGAATTTTGTGTTGATTAATTTTAATGATTGACTTTTCTAAGTTGTGATTAATCCTTCTCGGACAAGGAGGAAATTGTCAAATTTCCTGAAGTTCATTTTGCAACAAAAGTACATGAAATATGATCCAAGCTTTCAAATTTCTTAAGTCATCATCAGGAGAGGTTGAGACATTTGGTGAGTTTAGTAAAATTTTTGAAATAGTGTAGCAACGGTATTTTTAAAAATAAGCTGTTAGAAGTATGTGATGACCTTACCAAATATTTCTACCTATCCTGATGATGACTTTATTTGAAAACTTGGACCATATTTCCTATACTTTTCTTTGGAAATGAATTTCTTCCTTGTCTGAGAAGGATTATTTGTAATTTGGGGAAAGTCTATCATTAATTATTAATCATTGCAAAATATGTTGTTTTTTAATAGTATTTGGCTTAACATTTGCTGCTTAAATACACAGAAAATATATATTCTGATTAAGTCGTTAGCTTAAGACTTAATATTTGTCAGCATTTATGAGTATTATCATCCAGAAAAGATTGCTAACTTTTCAAAATATTAAGGAACATGATTTTATACTTTAAATATTTGTCTTTATTGACTCATGATGTTCAAGCCACTTGTACTGTAAATTATGAAAATTCATTAATTTGTTTTTCTTCCCGTCTCTTTACAGGGCAGCACTGGATGCCATTCGTAGACTCGATGAAATCCTTCAGCAGAAACGTGCCTATCGAGATGTTTTTACTCAAGATGCTGTTGGGTTAAGGAACAAGTATGTATCAAATGTCTTAAGCATAGAAATGTTGGACAATGTTTATTTTTACTCTCTTTTTATCTTTTATTTTCCTTTTGATAATATTTAACAAATCATGGGAGAATGCAAATTTGGAATAACTACTAAGTTCAAAATTAAAAGCATTTAGTCGGGTGGAAACTGGTTTTGGAAATGTAATGCGAAGGTATCAGAATTGCTTTTTTGATTTTGTAAAAATTTGAATCTAAAGACAACTGCCAGATTTATATCCATAAAGTTTTTACAATATGATAGAAATATCTGAAAAATTATTCAATTCTTATGGGAATGTTTTGTAAAATATTTTTTTCAGTAGCAATTCAACAAAATACTTGTCATTTGCCAATGTTTAGTAGAATAAATAGATAAAATAAATTTTTCATAAACTTTTTAAAACTTATTTCAGCCCATTTAACATGTTTGAGAGCTTACCTGAACATTTCTCTTTGTTGTATCCATGAAAACAAGTAAACAAAAAATGACAGAAGAAACAAGCTGAATTTCTTACTCTTGGATTGACTCTTTGTTCTATAGGCTTATAAAAAGATTATTTATATAAAATGAAAGAATAGGTTTGTGTTCTTTGTTTTGAACCATTGGGCCACTATGTGGCTGAGAGAGGAGAAAAATAAATATCTACTTGTTGGATTACCAAAATATTGAATTTGCTGATGTTGGAAATAACATCATTTTATTTGTAAATGTTTTCCTCTATTTCATACATACAAATTTTAAGTAATGTTTATTCATCATAGAAATTAAATATTTCTCAAAACATATTTTACTGACAATATCTCCTCTTACTAGGAATCATTGGATTTCTTTTAATGTGGTTTTGATAATAAATTACTATCAACTGGGAAGTTGATATTGATTGAGCTGATTTTAAAATTATTGCTAATTTACAAATATTTGTTTTCTATTTTTGTTAATGATTAATGTTGAGATAATATTCTTTCAGGATTTTATTTTATTTTTTTGACATATCAATTTTTATCATTTATGAATCACTCTTAGAATTCTGATTGATTGTTATTTATTTTCTTTCTAGTTATGTGTGCTATTAAATGATAGTGATGTTCACAATTATTTTTTTTATTGATACTAGTACTTTATTCTATTAAAATTCTCAATTTAAAATAGATTTAATTTATTTAAAAATTAAAGAAATTATTGCTTTTAGATTCTGTTTTGTAATTTTTGTAATAAATTTGGTGCAGGCCCATAAATATGAAAACTCTTCTCAAGGCACATGTTCTAATCATTATGATATGAATGGGGTTCCTAGTACCAAGTGAGGAAAGAATTAAAGCCTGGACAAATTATGAAGCTAAATATTTGAGCAAAAGGTTTATTGGGCTAATGAGTTAAAAATAAGGCATATTTTGTTTTGACACAATCTTTGTTGACAAACAAATTAACCCACTTTACTCAATTTTCCTTTTGCCCACTTTTATCCATTTCAGTGTAATTTTTATTAATGACATCAGTACTAAATATCACAGATCCACACCAAATATGTAATGATTTTGCCCCATAATGTCATCTCCATCTTAAGATTACACTTTTCCAAAAATCCCTACAAGTATTAAATGATCACCAAGTCTCTGCAAGATATTTCAGGATTAAGGTTCCATAAGAAAATATTGCCAAGAAATATTTTCTTCTATGTACAGGGTGCTCAAAAAGTCATGCAACAATTGGCAGAAAACATACTTGTGAAATATCAGCCAAGGAAGATTTGCATGACATCTTCCATAATGTGGCTACTAAAGTGTTTTAATAATATATAGTCACATAGAGAAACATGATTCTATTTGGTAAATAAATATAAAATTTACAAGGTTATTAATGGTAATACGAATTTTGGAATACCCTGTATATTCAAATATATATAGTTTTAAAGTGTGCTATATTTATTGGATAAAGTGCTCAATATCATAGATAGAGTATATGTAAATATAAAAGTGAACATTGAAATCAACACTCAGAGGCGACAGGCTGTTTCATGCTAGATGCAATCATCAGGCCACGAGTGTTGGATTTTTCTGGACTATTTATATATATGGGTCAGTGGTGCAGTGTGGATAATCCATTCTGGCAGTTATTTTGGCGAGAGTGGCTTGCTTATTTATTTATTTGGGTTAATTTGTTTTACTTGTTTTTATTTTCATTTTTTATTTTATATATTTATTTATTCTTTTCAGTTTTCGATGTTTTATTAATGTAGTAAAAAATTTGGAGGGAATTTGTTTGGGTTGCTCATTTAAGTTTTGTTTTTTTGGCTGGTAAAGATAAAACTATTTATTCGTCCAGTTCAATTTTTGGATAGATTGCTGTAGTGTATTCTGCTATTTTGGCAGGCGACAGTTTTTAATTTGTTTAAACAAAATGCAAATCACACCAAAAATATCATGGAAAATAAGGAAAAGATCATCAGCCTATAACAATCAATCCAAAACCTGCAAACTTTGCCTGGAGAAAAAAATAGCTATTATTACTTTCCCAGACCAAAATAAATTACTAAATAAATGATCTGAGCTCATCTCAAAATGCAGACATGAAAACAAATTTTTGCTACGTTACTTAAAAATTGAAAACTGAAAAGAATAAAAAAAAAAATAAATTAACCCAAGGAAATAATAAAGAAATTAACAAACAACACCCGGTAGAATAGATGAAATAGGACAAATAAAAAAAAAAATAAATACATCAAATACAAGTAAAAATAATCAACCCAAATAAATAAAGTAAACAATAAACAAATTAGCAAACCAATAAATGTTAGAATAGACAACAACAAACAATCCAAAAATTGGACGAGAAAATAGCTATAACTGCGATATAACAATAAAAAAAAATCGAAAACCTAATAGAGTAAATAGAAATATACAAAATAAAAAAATAAGCAAATAAGAAAAAATAAGTAAAAATTAATCCAAATAAATTAACAAATTGCTCCCACTAAAATAACTGTTAGAACAAATAAAAATAAACATAAATAAGCAAAAACAAGTAAAAAATAATCCAAATAAATAAAGTAAAAATTGTCCCCCACCAAAATAGCAGAATAGACTATGGCAAATCTATCCAAAAATTGGACGAATAAATAGCTTTATCTTCCCAGATCAAAAAAACTATTAAATAGGCGACCTAAACAATCCCTCCCAATTTTTTACTATGTTAATAAAATATCGAAAACTGAAAAGAATAAATCATACTTATTATAAAATCCAGGTTTGTGTGTGTGTTTGTTTATATATGGGATCGGATTTCTTACATTTTTCAACCGATTTCAACAAAACTTCACAGGACAATTGTTTTTGCACGAAATCAATTTGAAAGCACGGGTAAGGGCCATTTATGCAGATTTTTCGCAGTCTTTGGACGATGTTTTGTTACTGAGCCACCAAAACAAAGCAAATGGTCCAGTTTCTGAAAGCACTAACGCTTGGCTATCTAACAAGTACCAAATTGTTTGCAAGACTGTCAAAGCCGCTTGACCAGGGAACCATAAACGGGGGGTACTAAGGGACAGGATGTAGCCCTCTGAACACACATTCACTGGCACAGTATGTACAGTTTTGGTTTGATTCAAATAAAATTTATGACACACTTGCAGCTTACTATCGCCTTTGTGTGTCAAATTTCAGAATTTTTTGGCAAAAATAACCGTAGCTGCACGCGGATCAATCTTTTTTGTAACTTCCTTACACGCACAGCTGCGTACAACCGAGTCCGCGTGTCAATACCGAGACTGCTGCAAGCCCATTGGTCGCTTTCACAGAGCTTGACCTTGGGGCCTGTCCACTCATCGCGCAGGATTTCTCACGCGTTATAGCGCCCGTGTGATTCCACGTCAGCTTATGTGAGAGTGCGCTCAAGGTCAACCACCTCAATTGCGTGACTCGGGCGTGCTTTCACACTTTTGCGTTTAATGTTGCCCGCGTACACGCACTTGGCTTACTTTATTCGCCTACTTCGGACACCGCAAGTTGTTGATTACGTGTTCTAGCTGCTTTTTTGTTTTATAGTTCCAACCCAACCCCAAATGGAGTAGGAGAGGTTAGGATTCATCAAGTTAAACCAATCCAAACTTAGAACCGACTCCTACATTCACCTTTGTGATGGTCTGCGTTCTGATGGTGACCCACACAATCTCAGCAAACCGTGCATTTTGCCTTCCTCTTACACTGGTGGCCCTTGATACATGCATGAAAAGACACAATGACCTATGTCTGTCATTACGGGAGGCCTGATTTGTTCGTCATGTTCACGTGCAATCCGAAATGGGTTGAAATCACACGCAAACTTTTTCCAGGTCAGCTGTACTCGCATCGCCCTGACCTAATTGCCCGCGTTTTCCAGTTACAGCTGTGTAATCCTTAAAGGGCAAGTCTTCGGGCGCGTTAAATGTCATATGTATGCAGTGGAATGGCAGAAACGCAGTTTGCCTCATGTCCACATTCTGCTGTGGCTCAATGATAAGGTTGACGCAAACAAAATATACGATTTTATTTCTGCTGAAATTCCGGATCCTGCACTGGATCCTTTGCTCCACGAAATCATTAAAAACAATATGATACATGGCCACTGTGGTGCGAATTACGAAAAAAGGTCATGTTGGTCAAGCGGCCCCACTTGTGCAAAGGGTTACCCCCGTAAGTTTATCTCAGAAATGCAGACTGCGATGGATGGTTACCCACTGTACAGACGTAGGAGCCCCGCTGAGGGCGGCAGAACTGTGACAGTTAAGGGGCACACTCTGGACAATCATTCTGTGGTGCCTTATTGCCCACTGCTGTCCAATACTTTTGGAGCCCACATAAACGGTGAATACTGCCACTCGGTTAAGTCAATAAAGTACATCTGCAAGTATGTTAATAAAGACAGCGATGCTGCCGTTTTCGGTATCCAGTGCGACAATTGAGTTGACGAGGTGGCCGATTACGTGGCTGGACGCTACCTCAGCAGTAGCGAGGCCTTTTCGCGAATTTTCGGATTCCCTATACACCAAAGGGCTCCAGCCATTGTGCAGCTTGTTGTTCACTTAGAAAATGGGCAGAGGATGTACTTCACCGAACAAAACGCCCAGCAGGTTGCGGAAAACCCTAAAGACACAACCTTAACGGCTTTAAATTATGCTCAACAGATGCTTTTGCCAAAACATTGATATACCCCCAAGTCCCGTCCTACTACGTGTGGTCAAACAACTGGTGTGTTCGGCGAAAGGCTGGCGACCCTGTCGAGGGTTATCCCGATGTAAGGTCTAACTCTTGCCTTGGACGCATTTATACTGTGCCCCCCAGCCAGGAGTGCTTTTACCTCCGCCTTCTACTTCATGAAATTGCTGGGCCAACGAGTTTCACAGATATTCACACTGTCAACGGCATAGAGTGCCAGTCTTATAGAGAGGCATGCTTCCAATGGGATGCAGCCATGGCGGAGGGTGAACTTTTCAGAACGCCATCACAGCTTTGAACGCTGTTCGCCATTTTGCTTTTGCGATGCAAACTAAGCCATCCTCTGTCGCTCTGGCTAAAGTACAGAGAATCCATGTCAGAGGATGTGCTGTTCTCCGTTCAGCGTAACAGCCCAGGAGTTGAATGTGGTTCCACTGACTTCATATTCAGCAGAATGCTGGTGGCCCTAGAAGATGTTGTTTTCGGACTGGGAGGTGCCTCTTTACCAACTTACAGTTTACCGCCACCGCTCAGAGACGGTTTTGACACTGTACCAACTGAGTTATTGTGGGGAAACATCCTACTCCATCAAGGGGCTGAACGTATACATTACCGAAAACCAGCCCAAACTTCTACCTGATCAAAGGGTTGCTTTCACTACCATAACAGACAGGGTAAACGGCTCCAGTGGAGATATATATATATACTTTTTAGATGCGCCCGGAGGAACTGGCAAAACTTTTGTTACTAAATTAGTCCTGGCAGAGGTATGGCGTCGTGGGGAGATCGCTATTGTGGTTGCATCTTCCAGGATTGCTGCAACGTTGCTACCGGGAGGAAGAACCGTTCATTCGGCTTTTAGGTTGCCGCTTGATCTATGCTGGTCACAAACTCCTCTCTGCAACATAACAAAGAATTCACCACAGGCTGCAGTTCTGCGGAGATGCAAACTTATAGTTTGGGATGAGTGCACGATGGCACACAAGGGCACCCTTGAGGCACTTGACCGAAGTCTCCAAGACATCCGCAACTCCTCCAACCCCATGGATGGAGTAACCCTTCTCCTCGCAGGTGACTTTAGGCATAATCTACCTGTTATTCCTAAAGGTCCGCGCCTGCCTGAAGTCATCTGCTCTTTGGCACCACGTGGAGACTCTTAAACAAAGCAAGAACATGCGTGCTTACTTGAATGGGGACTCCAGATCCGCTGACTTCACACGGGACCTTCTTGCTCTTGGGGTGGGGAAAATGCCATCTGACACACAGGGTTTTGTGCAGATGGATCAGCTTGCCACCACTGTTGAATCATCGGATGAAATGCAGTCTTCTACAACCTATCCACTAATTTTGCCAGCTTGCTGGGTGGGCCATATTGGCACCGAAGAACTGTACAGTTGATTCCATCAACCTTAAACTGTTGGATTGCATTCCCGGGCAGTGTCATGTTTATAAGTCAATCGACAGAACTTCCGATCCATCTGAATTAGCTGAGTATCCCATAGAAATTTTGAACTCCCTTCAGCTGTCCGGACTCCCAACTCATATTCTTTGGCTCAAAGTTGGTGCTCCAATTATGCTAATCAGGAATTTGCTCCCACCTAAGCAGTGCAACGGGACTCGCCTCATTATTAAATCCCTTTCTCCAAACCTGATTGAGGCGACCATTGCAACTGGCTGCGGCAAGGGGGAAGTCGTTCCGATTCCCAGGATGCATCTTCTGTCAGACGCAAGCATACCAATCAACTTTCGTCGCTCACAATTTCCCGTGAAGCTTTGCTTTGCTATGTCCATTAACAAATCACAAGGACAGACGCTTAGCATCGCAGGTTTGCATTTACAGACAACACCCGGCAGAATAGATGAAATAGGACAAATAAAAATAAAAAATAAATACATCAAATACAAGTAAAAATAATCAACCCAAATAAATAAAGTAAACAATAATGTTTATAAGTCAATCGACAGAACTTCCGGCTTTAAATTATAGTTAAATGCCATCATTTTGTTTGTTTGTACACTATGATAACCTCACTGTATTCAGTTGCAACACAAGCTGCTAGACACATGAACACCGGCATTAGACATGATTGCTCCACTAAAGTTCCAGTTTCATTAACAGTTGATCGGAGCACCCGCAGTTCGTACCAGTGCATATTCACACTTGAGAAGCTTCGGAGTTTGTTTAATTGTCACAAAAGTCGAGTGCGTCTACGTAATTCAGGCTTCTGCTTCCATATACACTTTACGGCTGCCATGAGTGAAACATGTCAGCCATACGGCTCTATTGTTTTGTTTTTAGTCGTGTAAAAAAACCTAAAAACACACGCCAAGTATGGCGACCCTGGTCAGTTTTCATAAGCTCTCAACCGTGATGTTGACTGCGACTGAAGAGAAGGCACTTCTCCATTGCAATTGAGGCGCTCGGCCGTACGCCGACCCCGGTCCGGTTCCATGAGCTCTCAGCGTGATGTTGACTGCGACTGAAGAGATGGCACTTCTCCATTGCAATTACGATGCTTGGCCTTACGGCTATGCCCGTTGCGGTTTTAAGGGCTCTCAGCTGCGATGTAGATAGTGACAGATCAGAATAAATGAAGTTATATCGCAGAAATTTTCTTACCATGACACCCCGTCACTGTTCGCTCTTCTCTCAGTTTTACGGTTCTGCTTTGTAGTCGTGGCAGCGCCGTCTTTTGGGCATAAGAAGCGTCTTTTAGTTAGACAAGCGGTTTGTTTGTGATTGCGCACGGGACATACTTTGTCTATGGCTTCCTCACGGCACGTCTTCCCTTCAATCCCTATGTATGTTGCAACTGAATCGTTCTTTCTTGACTACTTACCACAAGTGCTTCCAGTAATGCTTAACGGCCCAATTGGTTAAAGCAGTAACTGCTGCCAGCTTTTACTCACAGATGTCTTAGTAATGGCAAATGACTGATGCTGCAACGGCTTTCTGTTACTTCCTTCGATATCTTCGAATACTTGGGCCTGCATGATGTCTGCTTAAACTTTGTGTGCATTGCATTTCAACGTTTTGTACTTCCCGTCGACTTACAAAACACATCTTTCAAAGCAACAGCCGTCCCCAACTCTTACTGTTACATCCCCAGGCAATGCCGGGCTCTACAGCTAGTAAATATATAAAATGAAAATAAAAAACAAGTAAAACAAATTAACTCAAATAAATAAAATAAATAAATAAGCAAGCCACTCCCACCAAAATAACTGCCAGAATGGATTACCCACAATGCACCACTGACCCATATATATAAATAGTTGAGAAAAATCCAACACTCACAGCCTAATGATTGTGTCTAGCATGAAACAGCCTGTTGCCTCTGAGTGTTGACTTTAATGTTCACTTATATATATATATATACTCACACACATTTAAATTTTCATATATATATATATATATATATATATATCATTTTTGAAATTTGATTAAAAATTTCAACAAATAAAATTTAGTTATTAAATTTATTTGATTTATTAAGTAAAAATAATATTTTTTTTAAAAATTTGACATTAATTTTGTTAAAAGTTATTTATCAATTTGTTCATTATTTCTGTTATATTTCAGGCAACTGAAGTTATCACCAAAGAATCAAACAACTACAACTGAAATTTATATTTGGTGGTGGTTCACTTCACTTGCCTTGTGATATCGTTCATTCTGTTTTCTAAAATCTCTCCCCCCCCCCCCCCCCCCGGACATAAAGCATGTGGACATTTTACTGATGAGAAATTAAGAAAATTTCAAAGAGAAAATGGTAAGACAAAATATCAACATTCTGGGAATATATGAAACAAGATAAACAATGGGATCTTCACAAGTGCTGGACACAATTATATTTGCAGGCAGCAAGGAAGATGAAAGGTGTATGATTAATATTAGATAAAGACAAGAGGAAGTCTGTTCTGGAATATTGGCAACTGTCAGAAGGCAGAATTTTAGTGAAATTGAAGGGTAAGCCATTCAATATAGTTACCATAGTCACCATAATGCACCAATGTAACCATGAAAATGACATGGATTTTACAACACTGGATTGTGGAAATTGCAGGAAATTATTATCATCATGAAAAACCTAAATGCAGAAAGTTGAAAAGAAACAAGTAGTTGGCAAGTATGAACTTAGGTTGTACAATGAACACTGAAAAGTGGTCCAGTAGTGCACAGCAAATGACCAAGTAATAGCATAGTTTGTTGACATGGAAAATCCCAGGAGTGGGATAACTAAAGAACCAAATAGACTACCTAATAATTAGTAAAAGATTTAGAAATGCAGTTCTACATTATAAAACATGTTTAAGTGCCAACTGTTAGAATAATCATCTCTCAGTCATATGCAAAATTATGAAGATTAAAGAAACCTAAAGCTGCCATGTCTATCCCCATCCTTCTGATAAGACATGATTAATGTGTTATCCTGAGAAACCAAATTTGGAACTTGTTTACATTAGGCTATTTGTCCAAAACGTTTGTGGCCTTATAGAAAATAATGATCCAAATCCTTTTAAACAAAGAAAGGGACATCTGTTTTAGTCCCAGGCTTGGGATCTGTTTACATTATACTATCTGTCCAAACCAAATACAATACAATAAGTGTTTGATATGTCGATAAAATAACTAATCCATCAATCAAAATAGGTGTATTCCTACAAATTATTCTAGACAAAGAATTTTGTATTTTGTTATTTCCCAAGCTGGTGATTTGTTTATGTTGATCGCCAAGAACACATTTATCTCTACATAAAGATATCAAGAGAGATATACTAAACAAAGAGTACCATATGGTTAATTGACAAGACCTCCGAAGATGAAGACAGTCAGGTTGGAGAAAATAGTTATATTGATGTCTAATCATTTTGTGGGGAGTGGGGGGCATCTATATAATCAACGGCTCTCTAGACACACACACAGAATCATACCTAACAAAGGTCACTGGAGCAAAAACACAGACACACAGATGGAGACAAGTTCAGGGGATTGCTCATAAGACAGTTATTGCTAAAAAGCACACCTGCAATTCCTGTGGCCAGAGTGAAAATACAGACATGCATGATAAAAGAATTTTGGAGCTCCTCTTGGATGCAGAGAGGCAAAGGTTACCATGGCCACAGACAGGAATTATACAATCTTGTCTGTGGTACACAATGTACAGAGAGGGGTCGGCACTAGACTTTTGCTTTCAATCCCAATAGCATAAGATTTTGGGAAACCCTAATCGACCCTACTGAGTGACAGCACACCTGCCCCAATCAAGGAGGGAAAAGAAAGCCGGATGAGCCATAAGTCATTATTACTCAACAAAGCTCGTGGAGCTAACAACTGAGAAATAGGAAGGACAGAGCTGAGTTAGGAAGTAGGAGAGGGGCATGTGTATGTGGGTTGCACACATATATTAACGTAGTTAAAGATAAATATAAAAGTTTAGAATAGGTCAGAAACTCAAAGTGCAATGCCATAAGAAAAGCACGATTGACAACAACAAAAGAGGTTACTGCAAAAGAAAAGAGGCAAAATGAAATTGTTGAACCATAACATAGCAGGCAGATAAAAGAAATGACAGGAGAGAAAACATGCTCTTCAATAGGATGCATAAAATCTAAGAAAGGAAATGTTCATAATAAAGAAATATTACAAAGATGGAATGTGAATACATATGAGACTTCTTCCAGGACAACAGAGGAGCAAAACCTACAATCTCTAAAAATAGAAGGACCTGTTGTGTTTAAATCTGATGTATGATCATTATTGGCCAATATGAAGAGAAACCAAGCAACTGGGTCAGATGGGAATTTTAATAGATATTGTCATCCTTACATGATTGAGATCAATAAGATTACTGAAATAATAACTATAGTCAAAAGTAAATGCTTATGATGTAATTCAGCAAAAATAGAAGTAACTTTATGGTCAACCTAAAAACTAGAAGTTATTTTTAATATGTACAATATTTATATCTATAATGTAATTTTAAAATATCTTTCTTTTGTTTAAAGTAAATACATTAACAAGTTATTTAGGAAAATGATCATTCTAAAACTGAAATTGAAATTTAGTTTTGATTTCTCTGCTTTATGTCTTCATTTCATATACAATAGCATTATGTGAAAAATAGTTCTTTATATTATTGTGGCATCATTTTTGTTTTTACAAGACTTAGAACGATAGCTCTTAACCCTTTTCTTTAAGGGTCATCAATGCATTCACAATTCTTAGATTTTTGAAAGATCTTAGCTCTCGGATCTATGTATCACAGAAGCAGAAAGTCATGTATCTGGTCATGTTAATGACTGATTTTGTGCTAGCAAATGGTGTTACTACTTCTCAGAGTATGATTTCATTATTTTTGGTACATGTGTATTTATTATAAAGTTATATGTATATAAAGTTATTGATTATCCCAAAATTGCACTCTTTCATCAACCTTTTCTAAATCTTTCTTTGAAGTGTATAATCATTTTTACCTGTTTATTTGATCACTTATATCCAGCTTACTTTTTTTTTCTCAGCAATGTTTAGAAATATTTTATCTGGCTACCATTAGATCATAACACCTTGTAAAGAAAATTTTTGGAGAAATTTCCCAATGCCTAAATTGATTCAATTTCCTGAGGGATATTTTATTTTTTTAATTTTTTTTTAATGACATGTTAAAGTTAACAATTGTTCTTGTATTGTTTATGACAGGTTGAAATATTATTGTGAACGTTTGATGTTCTACAATCCCATTGACTATGGCCGAAAGGCAGAAGAGGTACTTTGGCGGAAAGTTTTCTATGACATTATACAATTGGTAAAGAGAAACAAGCGGGTAAGATTGGTTTTTGTTCTCATTGAGTCATGCTCAAAGCATAAGTTATTCAGTTGTCAGAAGTCTTGTGTGTAGTATTTTTAACCATATTGGTTCTTCAAGTTAACAGGCTACTTATATTCATTTATGAACACCGCTGAAAAGTTCTGTATGAACTATTTCCCAGAATTTGACCAAACATCAGATTTATTTATTATTTTCTTTTTTCTCTTGAATCCCTTAGTTGGGTCAGGAACTTTTCTGCAGTCCCTAATTGTAATTCAAATAGGAATGTAGGAAAAATTAATTTGTCAGCATGGGTTAATTTTTGAGTTGGAATTGTTTTCATTCAGCTAGTGCTAAATTTAGCTTGTGTGTTTATGCACATTGGTATACACCAGTAGGGTCTGTGGCTTTCATTTTGAGGAGCAATTTTGATAGTACAACAGTAAACCAAAGAAAATATGTACAAGAGAAAAATGAGAAATGTTGAAATAATTGAAGATAGTTCATTGAATTTATAGCCAGTCCTTCATCAAAATACGTTTGAATAGAACATTACTGTCTTCAGCCCTTTCTGTTTTGGCTGAATGTCTACCAAAGCATTGATAATATATTTTTTAACGCCATATATAATTTGTTTGCTTATGGCTGCATATAGTATTTTACTTTAATTTTTTTTTTTTTTTAACTTTAAGATTAATTCCATTGTCTTTTCTTGCTTTCTTGGTGTGACGTATCAATCACTGTACACTTGGGTGGCTTCTTTAGATGCCTGTTTTATTTCTTAAAGGTTGAATCTTGTTCTGTTGGAGAAATGCATGTCCCTTGACATCTATATCACGTATTTTGTTTCTGATCAGTAGTTCCTATATATTATCAATATCTATGTTTGATTTAGTGTTGCATGATTTGAGCAAATGCTTGAGGCAACAACACATGAACAATTTTAGTCTCTCGTGCTGCTCCTTTTTAATTGTAATTTTCTGTTAAACAATTTCTTTATGTAAAATCTCTCAACACTTAATTTAATGCCATTCCATTACTTAATGTTTGGTATTTATTTCTAAAATAACCCTAGAACAATTTTTCATTGTTTTAAAAATAGTAATAACTTAGGATACCATTTGCCCATCTACAGGGTGATTGAAAAGTATCTCCCTATTTTGTGTATGAGTGGCCACCAGGAGTCCTGGCTTTAACACCCTGTGACTTTTTTCTTTTGATGCTGTTTAAAGAAGCAAGTTTACTATACCAAATCAAGACTTTGGAAGAACTTGAATGACGAATACAATATGTTCTGTCTTCCATACCACAAGTGTACACACACACACACACACACAGATGAAAGAAAACTGAAAAGCAACCATAATGATATTAAAAATATTTCTTAGTCTTTTAGAACAAATAGATTATTGACATCTTTTTTCATCATGCTTCTATTTGGTCTAAGAGCCTAATATACAATAAATATTATTTTTATTATCATTATTGTTTTGTTTATTATCGCTCAAATTTTTCATCCGCCAACTATATCTACAGGATATGTAGACAATCTCTCTTTACTATCATATATACACACACACACACACACACACACACTGTTGCGGTAGTATGTACAAATTAACATTTATATATTGCAATTATTTAAAAAAAATAGTTTGTTTTTTTTGCATAAGAAAAAAGTTGTCAATTATATCAAATGTAAGGTGCACAACTTGTACCAAACATCTGCGGGTGTAAGGGAGATAACCGATAGACCTTTTTTATTTTTATTTATGTGTATCCAAATTTAAAAAGGAAATGTTTCAATATAGCAATTTAATGACTAAACGCTAATCTTGTGAATTTTTAAAAAATGAGTTTAATATATTGAAGATTTAAAAAACTGGAAAATCTCTTTAGTTCAAAAGTGTTTATGAAGTGATTTGAAAGCAGAAATTGAATTTATATAACAAAGTATTTTAATTTTTTTAGAGTATATGGGTTTTTTAATTTTTTTTTTTTTTTAAATATTTTGTCTGTAGAGTATTTTTATATTGTTTTTATTCATATTCACATTGTTTAATTTCACTTTTTTTAAAATTTTCTTACAGTATAGAAAACACACAAGATAAACTTACAGCAGTTAACTTTAATTTTCTTTTGCAATGTCCAACATTGTGTTCCTCTGACTTAATAACTTAACACTATCTTGTTTTTCTTTTGAGCTCATCTCTTGTGACTCCTGCAGAGATGAGTTTAGTGTAAGATAGGGGCAGGCAAAAATTGTCTTGGTGGACCTCTTAAAAATTAAGGCACCGCAGCAATTTTTTTAGAATTTGCAAAATTTGTTTTTATTTCTAAAAAGTAATATGAATGTAAAATCTTTTAAAAAATTGATAAAATAAACAAAAAGCTTTCAAATCAAATATTTTTATTGGCAAATAATGTTGATTATGATGACTAGAATTATTAGCAATAATACATTGCTGTGGAACATTTTCAAAAAAGAAATCAGACATTATTATTAGCTTAGAATATGTTGTGGAAAGAATTACTGTTGAAATAGTGTATAAAAATATAAAGCTTTTCAGCATAAAATCAAAATAACTACTGAAACAAAAAAATTAGCACTTGTTAGAAAAAGGCATATTATTTTAGAGGTCAACATTGAAATAATGGGAAAAAATGAATGTTTCTTCAGCCATTTCAATAATGTGACAAATCAAACATTGTACATGTAGCAATGTCATAATTTAATTTTGATCTCCAATTTGAAAATGTTCTAGTTAAAAATGAAGGAAAATCGAAAGTTTAAAAATAAATGTATGTATTAAACTTTTTAAAATAAATTTTTAAGTGAGAAAAAAATAATTGCAAATACACCTGTTTTAATAATTATCAAAAATGATAATCACTTTAAATGAAATATACCCATCTACAGGAATGTAATTCATTAGAAAAAAGCTGTTGACATTAATTCTATCCCCCATTACTTCTGCAATTTTTCTGAGTTCATTCCACTTTGGGGATCTCTGAAACAAATGGTAGAGTTGAATAAGCAAATCATCAATTGTTTTTGGAAAGTAAAATCTGGGGAAAGAATCTTTCACTGTAAGTTTGAGTCTATGAGCAAGACAATGAGTATTTATCAGCCATGGCATATCCTTTTTAAAAGTAATTATCACACCCCCTTAATGCCAAAATTTATTGCAGCAAAAATCACTCACATTTCATCTAATTTTATACATACTCCTTCAGCTTCTTTTCTTTGGACTCTTTGATGTCTTTGGCTTGGCTAGAAGATGGCTCACACAATGCTAGAAATTTAGTTTCATGTTTGTTGTTTTTAAGAAATTTTATCAAGATAATTTGTCTCTCCTTTAGAGTTGTCAATACTTCCATCAAATAAAATGCTGTAATAAAATGGACTTTTTTGAATGTTGTTTCTTATGTCATCTTTGGTTTCTCCAATTGCATGAACAAATTCAGCACAGTAATGTCTGCTAATATATACTTTTCCCTTGTCAATGCCAAACTTTATCTCTGTTTGGACAAGGAAAAACAGAAAAATGGTAGCTCTTTGGCCACTATATATACCCAGTCAAATAGTTTTTGGAGTCTCTGTAACCCAGCCTGACTCAATTTCTTTAATGACACCTGAATGTTAACTTTTGGTATCTCTGCATTCTTTACGTGGAAATTAGTTTTCATGTGTAATTGCTGTGTCTTTTTTTCACATTGGAAATTCCTTTAATAAAAGCACCAACACCTGGGCAAAGCAGACTAGGACTTAGTTTAGACTGTACCTTTCTGCAAATAATGCAAAACACTGAATCAACAAAAATATAAGTTCACTAATTCAACTCATTTAAGGCATATTCCATGACTTCAACGTAGAAATCTTAACTTTATTTTGAATTTTGTGAGGGTGTTGACTTTCTGATGGCTGATGGGGAAAAACTTGATAAAGGCTCAGGTTGAACCTCAGAGGGCTTTGGTCACTGTTTCAGCAGATGTGCTTTGGAGAAAATATAATAAAACTAAATTAAATTAAGAATTTAATGTATTGGCAGAATATTTTGAAAATAATAATTGATTTTTTTTTCTCCATTTGAAGCTCTGAATAAAGGAACTGTACTCTGTTAGGATTGACTCAAATGATTAACACAGTAAAATATTATATAAATAGAAATACTGAAAAGAATAATATTTTTCTGTGAGTTTAGACTTGTTTACATTATAATATATGTTGACTTTGAACTCACTTTCCGTTATTTTTATCGAGCTTACGGATGTAGGTCACATGTAGATAAGAACACTTCTGCTGCGGCACGTTAGCTTTTGAACTCTTCCCTCACACACACACACACACACACACACATTACATGCTTGTTACACTTCTACACAACTTCACACACTCAAACAATTCACTAGTTTTTCTTCTTTCATATTCAGTGTTTTGTCACACACACCAATCTTCATATATACCTTTGTTAATACATACATTATTGTTTGTTTACATATATTGTTTTGTTGTTACTTTTATATTTTATTACTCGGACTCACATTCCGAGTCCACCATTTTTGTTGTGGGATAAATCTACCAGGAGACGCATATTTTTCCAACTTAATACCAGCACTCCCACAACAACTTCATAAAAAAAGGAGAAAACTTACCTTGTTTGTTTGAAAAAGGCTTCCAAAGTCTTGCCCTTTTTAGCCTCTTGATAGTTCAGCACATCTTCTCTCGTGCTTTGGCATTTTGGTATGGTATCTTGTAGATGTTTTGTTTTGGTGGAAAATGAAACCAGCATGCACAGAACATACATATTTTCAGGTTTCAATTATGGCGCATGGTTTTGAATTCCCAAAAAAGATTTTGCAATGATAAAATGAGTTAATTTTCTTATTTTCTCTTTCACTTTTTTTTTTTTTTTCTTTTTTAAAGTTGAAGGCAAAAATTTCTGTGAACATGGCTTGTTTTTTAAGGACACCTCAGCATTGAAGATGGGCATTTTGCTATGGTGCTGCTGTTTAAGTTCATCTCTGCTCCTGGAAATCTTTGTATCTAAAATTTAAAAATTATTAATAAGTAATACATATATTTACAACTTCCAACTTATCTAATAAAGTCTTGCCCCACTAAATAACTTATAAATATTTGTAATAAAAATAAATAAATATATAAGTTGAAATTCACATTGTTTTTATATCCAGACAGTTTTACCATTTATCCGTTGTTTGATAGCTATTTTCTATTGTTTGGATGGCATAAACAAAGTGGTTCAAAGTAATATTTCAATTTCATTTTATCAAAAGTTCATTAAGTATGAGATTTATTGTTTAAAAACTCTTCCAAGTTGAATATTTATTTCTTTTTAATCCTTTTGTTTCATCTTTCAGCATATTCGGCCCCATGGGTCTCTTGAGACAGCATTCCGTACTCACCTTGCTGCTGCAACTGGATATTATTACCACTTGCTTCTTCGTTTACAGACAGAATTCAGCCTCCAGCTGGATGGCAAGTTAGATTTTCCTGTAGTCCCAGATCATTCTACAGGTAAATATGGACTGGAGATGGGATGTTAGGTTAGGATAAAAATTGTTTGATAATATACAATAAAATAAGTGATGTCTGTGTTCATTAAATTCTGATTTATATACAAGTAAATTTTAATGCAAAGAAGTAAACTTGTTTTTGCTTCAGAAAACAAGTCAGAACACAACAAAAATTCTTATTTTAATATTATTTCAATTTGTACAAATGATTTTAAATTAGTTGCTATAATTGATGGATTCTTGTGCGCTCCTAATTTTAGATAATCCATATTAAAAAAAAAAAAAATTTATACACTTATGTTGCTTTGACTACAAATTGACTGGTTTTGTACTTGGCATTGAGTTCATGAATAGAATATAGTTGATTTGAAGGAGAAATATTAATAAATCGTAATAACCTAATATGAAATTTGAATTTAAAATTTTCTTTAGGGTTGCATTTACATTTATTTCTTTATTGAAAAATGTTATATATTTTTAGTCATGACATTGTTTAGCATTTCAAAATAATGTGCATTCTATGATCTGTACATTGTTTAGCATTTCAAAATATTGTGCATTCTATGATCTGTACATTGTTTAGCATTTCAAAATATTGTGCATTCTATGATCTGTACATTGTTTAGCATTTCAAAATATTGTGCATTCTATGGTCTGTACATCCTGTGTGTTCTGTTTATGAATTTGACACTTGGCCATCTTTATTGTTGATTTTTTTTTTTTAAACTTTGTTTTCTATGTGAGATTTCTAGAAGAGGTGAATCTCCTTTTTTTTAATGCCAGAAGATTAAAAAAGAGTTGAACAGCCATGAATTTAAACTTTAAGAAAAAAATTTAAATTCATGGCTGTTCAACTCTTTCATTGCTATATGCATCTTTGTCAAATTATTAGCTTGCTTCTGTAATAACCCCTGCATTAATAAACTTCTAGGAGCTTCTAGTGATCTCTTTTTTTCAGTTTATCAGCTCTATGAATATTTTACTTTCATGTTCAGTGCTGGTGACAGTGAATAACTAATTTTTTTTTTTACAGTTTTAGATTTAAACCATATTTTTTATAATTTTTTTGTCTCTCGACTTTACAAATAAGGCACTTACGCATTGAGCAGATCACAGAGTACTAAATAATTCTTAGATTAATTAAAACCTTTATTACATTTATGAGAATTAACTTTCTCTTTGTGAAAATGGCTCAAAACCATTTTTTTCTAACTGAAATTTTATTCTGACATTGTTCTTGTCTAAAAATTCAATAAGATTGAGAATATTAATATGAACAGATATTGGCTACATGCAAATTCAGTGCAATATCATTCTAATATTGAAAGTCTTTCCCTTGCCTTTTTTATATATCTAAACAGCTTATTTTGAATGTTACATAACTTATTTTGTGTTTTTAATAGTTGTTGAGCAATGTCTTATGCACAACAATATATTTATAAGGATGTTTTTATTCTTTTCTCAGGTAAGAAAGGTCAAATCCACAATTCAAAGAAAAAAGATGTTAATCCTAACGTTCAGGAATGGGCATTAGGAGCCTGTCATCGGTGTCTTGTTTACCTGGGAGATATTGGTAAGTAGAATGGTTCCTAATTTCTTTGGATGTTACTAATACAACGCTTTTCTTCATATACTTAATACTGGGTGATTGTTTTCTTGATGCCTTTTAATGTCTTCTCTCATTAGCATGGGCTACATCCCTTTTGATAACAGAAAGGTTTTAACAACATAAAAACACAATGAGATATTGTATCAATCAAAATCAGGGTAATAAAGGTGTTGGCTCTTCTGAAATGTTTCCAAGGGTTTGGATTCAAATCTCCAGTCATATTGACTGCTCACTTTCCAATATATATATATATATATATATATATATATATAGAATTGCTGAAAATTCTACAATTGACTGAAAAGTCCATCCGGGGGGTTGGGGGGGTGGTAATTTGGTCAGATTTTGGGAAGTGGGTAGGGCTGAGAACATTTCAGCAACCCCTTGTATTTTGGTTGATTCTTTTTCATTGACATGATGTTATATTGAGTTGATCAACTACATTGTATGACTGACATTGTAATTCTTCATTGTGTTTATTCTGTATTTTTATAAAAAAATAATGTGCCATTTGCCAGGAAACAAATGTTTATTACTTTTAGGGCACCACATGTCAGGCCCATTTTAAGAGACTTAGATAAAAATATAATGATTAAGGAGTAAATTTTGTGATTAGTAAAATGTAGCTAGGAATGAAGGTAGATAACAAATTTTATGATCTAAAGTTCATCATAAAATCTCTTAGTGAACTTCATTGCTTTTTCTATTCTTTTAGATTTTATCTGAGTAAAGTTTTATGAAAAAAGTCCTTATTCAAAAACGTGTTTTGTTTTCTGACACTTTTTGATATCTTTAACATAAGAAACAAACTTGTTTGTGAGATGATCTTCTGAACTGACAAACTATTCAGCAATTTCTTAATAAATATATGCAAAAGCTATTACAGTAGATAGATGAACTGCCATACTAGGTTGATGACTAAGAGACAGAAAAAGGATTCCAACTGATCATATTAAAGGCTTCAAGAGTTTACTGAGGAAAGATCTGGAGCTAGCGTCCCAAAAACTGTCTGTTGCATCCAATCGCATTCTGGCAACTCCTATAACAATGACTGTGTTAAGCAGTATTGGTTTCTGTCCAGTGCTCATTGGACAACATTAATGGATTGGAGAGGAGATATGCTGCATGGGCAACTGTTGATCTCACATAAAATCCGGTTCAAGTCTGCATTCTGCAAAAGACCTTTCAATGTCATCTCACTGTGGTAGCAAAACAGAAGCTGAATCAAAGCTATTCACATGCAGATCTATAGTTTCTTGAGACTGACAGATGCCACAGACATAAATTGTTAAGAATTCTACTTCAACTTGTCTATCTGCTTACACACAAACACAACCTTTAATTCAACTGATTATTGTTTTAATACACTCTTTACAGCTTTACTTTGATATTGTTTGGTATTTTAATCAAGAAGTGAGGACAAATGAACCTCTATATCAGATTGTATTCAAACTCCTTATGCTAGATGAAGAATTGGTTCCAATTCCCAGTTGCCATGATTCTAAAACCAAGGCAAGAAATGGCAAAAACAAATTTGAAAAAATTGGACAAATATTATTCCATGTGATACATTAAAGATCCGTTGTCAGTGCTTCAGGAAATCAAGTGTGACTTGCAAAATATCTTTCATATTATACCAAAACAATGTCCATTTTCACAGAAGGCATTAACATAATGGTTGATTTTGTATTTGTCTGCCACGTACCTGCTACATTTGATCAGTGCATCTTGTTAAGAAAATCAGTTCAGTTTTAGTTAAATCCCACAAAACTGCATGAAGTTGATGACTTCACTGTATAACTGAAAATTCACCAACAAATACAATCAATAGTTACTTTGATACTTTATTAATTTGTTGTTTCTTTCCCCAATATCCATGGCGACATTGCTGTGAAAATTCTCTAGGGAGTTGAATGTTTCTTCTGGCATATGAATGAGATCTAATATTCAGATGTTTGGATACCTAAGTCTTTGATTTCTTCAACAAACTGTCAACTGAATGACACTCAATGTTTTTTGTTTGTTGTGCATTATATAGATTTTAACCATTTTCTTTCTCCATTGCATCCAAAAGCTGAATTTATGATTTTATCTTTACCTAAGTAAAGACTGGTTTGATGACATGTAGTCTTTTAACGAAATAACTTTTTAATTTTATTTATTTTCTATTTTAAATGTAAAGAGGTTGATCCATTCTGCCATTATGTTAATGTTATTTAAAAGCTACGTGTCATTGTTTAGTGTTGGCAGTCTGTTTAATAATCTGTTAATTATTATCCTGCCCAAATTCATTTCAGTTTGTTTGCTTGAATGTAGTTTGTGTAATAATTAAAGAAAATTGGTATTCTTGTTTTCAGCTCGATATCAACAAGACTTTGACCACAGTCTCAGTAACAGTACTGCTGAGCGCTTCTATTATCAGGCACTTTGTCTTCTTCCTGAAGTCGGTAAGAACATTCTTTATGGTTTTGTATTCTTAAAATTTTGGATATAATGACCTATTGGTCGCTAACGTGGTATTAGTTATAAGTAATTTTTCCAATTCGGATATTGAATAGTAAAATGTTAAAGTTTGTCAAATACTCTAAGCTTGAAATTTGATTTGGTTACAAATTGAAATTATTTCTTACAGTGGATGATTTATTTAAGTCATAAAATCTCTTTTTCGTTCTCTCTCTCTCTCTCTCTCTCTCTCATTGATGATACAACATTGATGTGCCTACTGATTTTAGCATATGCAAATTTTGTCTGGAAATTACCTGTACATTTAATATTAACAATATAAAAGTAGCCTACTCAGAGCAATGGCACTTTAGTCTTCTTCAAAGTGCTCTGTGGCATGACAGAAATCATCCTCCCACTTGTTAGATATTATAATTCAGCAGTAGAAAAGTGTGCAGTTGAACTGGTTAAATATTTAACTAGAAAATTATTCTGCTAAAAACTCTTACACTTTACCCACTCCCATGGGTGCCTACCTGACACTTATAACAAAAATAAACACTAATTTGAGAGACTTAATACAGAGAAATGTCAAAAGTGAAACAAGTATAGGGATTGGGAGATGTGATTCATTTCCAGTTTAAAGGAA
Source organism: Acanthosepion esculentum (assembly GCA_964036315.1). NCBI lineage: Eukaryota > Metazoa > Mollusca > Cephalopoda > Sepiida > Sepiidae > Acanthosepion > Acanthosepion esculentum. The sequence continues at coordinate 66,423,563 of OZ038480.1, read as the reverse complement.
TATTTCCCCTTCCCTATAAGGAGATAATTACAATATTTTAGGATTATGTTGAAGGAAGTATTCATCAACCAATAAAGAAAATCATTAACCTCTATAGTTTATAAAAAAAAAAAAAACCCCAAAAACCAAACAGCTGAATAAAATGTTCTGACTGTTGTCTCAATGTCAAGTTTGATATGGAAGAGTCACACCAGTCAAAATAATAAGCGTACCGCTGTTACAATGTGTTGGCAATTGAGAAGACACAAATTGATTTTTGTTTAGAATTAGTGAAGATAGCTTCTCAAAATCAGTCGGCATTCTACCAGCCTGTGGAATGCAGTTGTAATATGTGGGGACCAAGTTATATTTCAACCAGGTGATGCTAGTGTACAAAAAAGACTGCATTACTTAAAATCTTTGAAGGGCCACAATTTGGGAGATATCTCCGTTCCTACAAAAAAAAAATGCAAATATGCAATTAAGGTAGAGGAAGATGGTATCTTTAAAGAGATGCCACATCCACTACCCTAAGTGAATATTGGAGAATTACATCAATGAATAAACTTTATAGTAACCCAAATTAGTCGCTCCCCCCCCCCCACCTTTCTTCTTCAAAATAGTTGCATGACAGCAGAATACCTACTGCATCAGTTGAGTATCACTTTCTATTGATTTGCTGAATAAGCTGCCTTTTGAGAAGGAAAGAATAAGAACCCAGAAAAAATATAGAATTGACATAAACACATGTGGAGAGTTTGATTATCAGTTAATTTGAAGACAGATCAAGTGAAGATCAAGTGAGATTATAACTTCTTTAGGATTTCAGAGTACTTTTCACTTTTCAAAACCATCTCCAAAGGGGATGGTCACATTCCCAGTTTAATCTATAGTCTGAAATATCTTCACTTTCAGTGGTGATTTTTAGCTTTGGGAAATCTATTAGGTCTGGATGATGTGATGTATGGAGATTTTTGGCTAAACAAAATATGAAGAATGAGCAAACAAGATCTTCAAAATGGCTGGATATTTTATGAACAGTTCCAGGAATCTCGAGATCTTTTAGTTCTTGTACTGTCACCTGCCAATTTCTTTTGATAGCATCCTGTATATGTTCAACATTTTCTGGAGGTCTTTCAAAACATGGATAACTTTCAACAGTTTCTTGGCCAAGTTTGAAATGTTGGTACCAAGATTTCAGCTAGACTCTATTCATCAAATCACTCCCAAACCTTGTTAATTATTTTAAGTTTCCAAGGATGTCTCAATTTCAAGCAAAATGTATATTATTGAATGCAGCAGTAACACTAATGACATTTTACCATTAAGTAACCCAATGGGAGACTTTACTCATGTGCATCAAGCTTTCATTTGATTTGTTTCTAAGTTACATCAAGGATGCACAGCTAGTATATATTCAAAATGGCTATGTACTTTCCAGACATACCTCATGTGAAATTAGTAAGTTAAAAAATCAGTTTGACAACTCGACTTTTCAGTGAAATCATTGCAGGATTGTATGTAAAATTTGGTGGTGGTAGTAGTAGGAATAATTAAATGAATGATAAATTTTATTCGTGGATGTTCATCACTGATTTCGTCCTGATGAAGCATTTTAAATATTTTCCAATTTTATTTTAGATGCAAAAAGAAAAAAAAATAACGATTATCAGAAATATTAGAAAACAAAATTCTAGAACCTCAAGAAACTTGTAATTTTACAGAGCCATAAAAAGTCATAGTTCAACATACTATCTTTAACCAGTTGTTACATTTTTATAGTTAAAAAAACAAAGCAAAAAAAACTGATGAACTCTGATACGGTGTAAAACATGGTTGTGAAAGACTGGTTACTTCCCTTGAACTATGAAAACCTTGCCTAGCAAAGTTTTCTTTACTTTGAAAAACCTGGTTTGTTTACTGATATTTTTTTTTTTTTTTTTAATTTAAAGCAAATTCAACAAACATCAGTAACATGTTTAGAGGTTGAGATTTTTTTAAAGTTTTATTTTTATAGCTCTTTCAATAAAAGATGAGGTTGACTTATAGAAAATCCAAATATTTTTTACGTTGTTTTTGAAAATGCTGTCTAAATGCTAAAAATAGTTGATTTTGTACAACTTGATGCACCACAATGAAATGGATTTTTAAAAAAAAATTTATTTACTATCTCTGTATATGATATATATTATTGCAGTGTTTCTTTATTAACTTGCATCTGTTTTTGCCAGGTGGTTTGGGAAATAGGTCTTGGGTTATTTCACAGCAGGATTGGTCAATGTCTCTTCATCAATACTGGCCAAAAAATGCCTGCAACTTTTGATGCATCAGTTTGAAATCCTGACAAGCACTCTGCCAAGAAATGCTGATCAAGTGGGGAAAATAGAACACTATCAAATGGTTCAGTGGATCTTCTTGAAATGGTTTGTTGAGGTGGGGAAAGCAAGTTAATCCAAAGAAACCCACATTTCTGATTATCATCAGCAAGAGTCAAACTTAACCAGCAGCTGATCATTGTTTTAATCATAGAGTAACTATTTATGCATTTTGTTTTCATTTTGCCGGTTTGGACCACATGTCTTCTATTGTTATGCGCTACAACAGCTTTGCTCCCAAAGCCAGTGTTTTTATTTCTGGTTGAGCATCCATGACTGATTTCAATTCAGTCAAGTGATTATTTGTGAGTGTGATCAAACTCAAAAGAAGCAAATTATTAGAACTGACAACATATTGTAAACCTGGCTCCAATCTCTAAGCTATCTTGATGTTGCTTTGGCAAAACAAGGCTCAAGTTTAAAATCTTGGATCATAGGCATAAAAACTGTTTACCATGCACTAGTGCATAAAAAAAAAAAATTAAAATTAATCAAAGAGAGGTGTATAATTTTTAAAATGATATAAA
>OZ038480.1:66410682-66415682 GCA_964036315.1 Acanthosepion esculentum | reverse complement strand
ATTGTGGCCTGTAGTGTATGCAACTCTAATAGCTATTATGGGACAGAGGTTATATAATTTCAACTTCTTTTAAAGAGAAAATTTGTTAATAAAATATTAATTAAAATACCTTGATATATTTTGGTAAAGTTGCTTATTTTCTTTCACTCAATTTCTGATGAAATTCCTTGAATCCGTTTTTTTACTAGTGTTTTTCTTTGTGTAAGGTAAATATTTAAAAGAAAAAGGGGTGTGTACACGCACACACACACACACACACATATATATATATATATATATATAAAAATAAGAGTGCTGAGAATTTCTTGGTCTGATCCAATTTCCCGAATCTAACCAAATATCAGGATATTTTTTTTAAATTTCTTCTAGGTCAGGCTAATGTTTCAGCATTTATACACACGCATGTGCAGGCACAGGCATACACACACACACACACACACACACACACACACAAAAGGGGATAAAAAATATTCAGCTTAGCCTGGTTCATTTTGCAAAATCAGTATTCTGATATTTGGTCATAGAAATTTTTATATATGGTAAAAGTTTGCAAGAATTGCCAGAAAAAATATATTGGAGAAACCACAAAAACTTTAAACAAAGGACTATATGAATACAAAAAAGACCTTTTTAAAAAACACACAAAACACATTTGTTGTGCACCATAACAAAACTGACCAGTTTTGACATAAAAAATGCCACTCTAATTAGAAAATAATTTGCTAAGACTAAAATGTATAGAAAGTGCTTTAATCACTAGTTCAGCCACAGTAAATTTATGTGGGATAGTTAAAAAACTAAGATGTAAAGTAAAAGAATATAGATGCCCACTCTCTGCATGCCCACAATCAATGCAGATGTACACGTGGCGTCATAACAAAGTGCTAGAAGTGGTCATGGACTTAGTGGTCATGGACAGTGTGAAGCAGCCAACAAACCGCTTGTAACAGCCAGAGAACATATGATCCGTTTTCACAAAGAAGGTGAATGCTCTGTGCAGAAAACCCAAATAACTCCCATGACACTCCTGAGTGGAGCCCATGATTGGAGAGTGTTAGTTTATCTTAGTCCACCTCTGCACTTTACAGTACACATCATTCAGAAAGAAAGCTACATGCCCTGCCATTATAGTGGGGTCTGATTCAAAGAAGTGTGTCCTCCGAGTAGAATTAATGGTTCCATGGGAGGAGGCATATGAACAAAAGAAAAAATGCTACGAATTGCTGCAATCTGACTGCGTGGGAAAGGGATGGGCATGTCATGTGCTACCAATTAAGGTCAAGTGCCATGGATTCCTAGGGCAGTCAATCATTTCCTTCCTTTTGAAAGTGGGCATCACTGGCTGGTGCCTGAAGTGTGCTTAATGTTGTCTCCATACCACATCTCAATAGGCATTGAGTTGGATATGGTCAAGATCCAAAATAAACAAAGTTGATTAAAACCATGCTCACACCACAGTGCTACTTCCAACATGAAACGCATCTGTTTACATTCTATTCTATGTCATTGATAACAGTCACTACGAGCATGTTGTATATTGGTTAATGACCAAAAGCAAACACTTTTAGCACAATGTTGAAAATCTGACTTGCAAAAATTAAAAAAATTTCGCAGAAACTGACACGTCTAGGCAAAAAACAATACTCTGTTCAGTGGCAAAAGTTGCTGGAGGTGCTAGGTGTGGCAGTACTGCCGTAGCCACCGAAACTGTATTACTTCCCCTGGTTGGCGGCTGATGAGGGCAGGGTATTGCATGTGCTTTCACACATACGTAGACAAAACAAATGGATCTGGAAATGCAAATCAACAAGAGTGAAATTTTGGAATCAAAGATACACAATCTGTTCTGAAGTTTTTTAAAATTTCCAAACACTATTGATATTGCAGATGATTTTGGTAGCATGTTGGCTGAATTTGAACTCGTAAAGCATAACGAAAGAAGATTTGCTTTGATTTGCTATGAAAAAGTTGTCAAAAACTTTAATGTACAGCTGAAAGAGGAGAAACAGAACTTTACAAATGATATGTAAATTTACAAAGGGAACAACACAAAAAGAAAACAAACACCTGATCAGCCTGTTTATACATTGCATATTACATATGCAATGTATAACCAGCCATTTATTTTGTTCCAGTCCATTTTTCTGTTGGTGTTTCTACTATTGAACCCAACACTGTGATATATCTAGCAGGTTGTATACATGCATACAAATAAAGAATTGGAAACAAAAACCTAGTTTTGACAGACTGTAGCTCTTTTCTATAACCTGTGTCATCATGGTTACCAAAGTTACTGGCACACCACTTTTTATTGAATATATAATTTTGAGTGCTGTACCTTTTTCTTGTTTAAATAATAGTGAAGATTTAGGATGTTCATTGCATGGCATACGAGCCCCTTTTATATTGAAGGCAGACAGGTGTTGCCCATCTTCTCCACTTACAGAGGAGACAGTATCTTTTATTTACTTTATTTTATATTATTTAAATCCTGTCACCAGTTAATTTTCTTTTTTTTTTTTTTTTTTCCTTTTTTTCAATGAAGATTTGGGAGTATCCTCAGTGTTTCAGCTGGTTCATTCTTCAGGCTTCAAATGGATGTGCAAAGTTGGTTTTGAGTTGCATTTTATCTGAAGGTTAGAGAATGAACGAGTTGAAAATGGTGAAAAAAAAAAATCAATAAAGATGAATTTAGTTGAAAATATTTGATTTTAACAATTCAGAATCAAGTTAAACATTTTTAATACTATTTTAAACAAGACCTAAGAGCCACTCAATAGTTAGAACTAACCAAACCTTTCTCTTTTCAGTGTGGAAGCCCCTGAAATCCAAGAATGTTGCCAGAATACTCTGCAAGACTTCAACCTGTGTATGTTTTATGAACCTGTGTGCTACAATACAAGAGACTCTGTGACCGGCACCATGCACCATCACAATACTTCTTTTTTTGATCATCTCCAATATTTAGATGATGATATTGTTTTCAAGATTGCTGTCATATGTATGGCCACTGTTCATCTGCTTGAAAGAAATGGTTTGTACACTTAAATTCAGTATTTTTTCTTTGTCAATTATCCATTAATTTGTTACTCTCTATAAAATATATTCAGATGTAAATTTTTGTATTGTTTTCATATAAGCCATTGAAATATGAATATACATTGAGGAGCCAAAACATTATGGCCAACACCTGCCTAATAAGAGGTTGGTTCTCTATGCACCCACAGAAAATCTCTTACCCAATCAAGCATGCCCTCTAAAAGAACTTATCACAATTTCCTCTGGAATCTGGTTTCAGGATATTAACAGCGTATCTTTTAATTGCTACATATTACATTGTACAAGTTCTGCAGGGTGGGATCTGGGGAATTTGGTTGATACAACACCACAATAATGTTTTGATGTTCATAAAATCATCAATGTGCAAAGGCACATTGTCCTGCTGAAAGATGGTGTTGTCCTCATAGAATACTGTTACCGTGAATGATAGGACCCAGTGTTTCAGAATAGAAAATTACCCAAACTATCTCACTGCAACCAGATGCCATCACTTTCCCAGAATAAAAGATCCTGCTGTCCACCTTATTCAGAAGAAAGCGAGACTCATCAGATCAGGCAAATTTCTTCCATTCTAATGTTTGTCTGCCCATTAGATAGCATTGGTATTCTGACAGACCGATCTTATGCAACAAGGATTGATGTGCTGTGTGTTGTAACACATTACTTCTGTCCTTCACCTTGATTAAAACTATCTGCAATCTGTAACTTTCTGTTAGCTTAAATTTGGTAGGAAATTTACTTCTCATGTCAAAAAATGTTATCAGCCTATTGCTTTGTTGGAAGTTAATGATTTTTCCTCTTTTTGGACAATTGCTAATAATAATGATGATTTTTCAGAAATACTTTATCCTAGTCATCTGGCCATAATAGTTTGGCCTTTATCAATATTGCTCAACCCTTTTCTTCTTGTCCATAATTACAACATTCAAAATGAAGTAATCGAGTCTGGTGTACCTGTTTATATACCAATAGATGGTAGCTGTCATTCTGACCATATTTTGCTACATCAGTACATTAAAAAGAGTATACCATGAATATGTGAACTCCAAACAGGTGATGCAAGAATGTGGCCACTGGTGACTGACAAAGATGGTAACCACCCAATGAAGTTAAATATTGTATCACATCACATTTTAATTAAGCACTAGTGCCTCTTAGTCAAAAAATTGTCCCCTATATTCCATGAAGGTTTTGTAGTTGTTGACAAACAAGGCTATCATTTTTTAAACAACAGCATTTGTTACTGTACCTCACCTGGGGACAGAACATAACAATTGAACTGAAGGTGGTGAGTCATATTTCTAGTTCTTGTGGGCAGACAGTTGAGTTTGCATGTGGAAACCCTATGAGGATATGGAACCAGCCTGTCAGCAAGATATGCAAGTTGGTTGTAGGGTGTGTGTTTTATTGGAGTTTGCAAAGATTACAAGGAGTCTTTGTTGACAGATGTGACATATAAAGATCTTGCTGCAGATCATTTGCATGCCTTTATACTTACCATGTTTCCTTTTTGGTGATGATTTATTCCAGCAAGATAACACGAACCTCATCATGTACAAGTGACATGAAACTGGTTCCAAAAACACTCTGTTGACTGGGTTTTCTTTTGGAAATTTAAACTCCATTGAGAATTTATGGGGCATTTTGAAGATTTCGGGAAATTCTTTGCAACCACACTCAATTAAAAAAAAAAAAAAAAAAAAAAATGGACAGCACTGGAACATGCTCAGCCAATGACTTCAGCACCTTATAGACTTCATGTCCATACGTAGTAAGCATTATTTTGTTGAAGAAAGATACACTTTATTAGGTAGCTCTCTCTAATGTTTTAGTGCTTCATTTTATTAATTACTTTTCCATTGTTCATTTACATATTCTTTGACATAGTGAAATCATCAGAAAATCCCTTAGGCTTAATTTTAGTTTTTATTTAGATTATA